>CAEGAE010083052.1:0-12837 GCA_903067095.1 Girardinus metallicus | reverse complement strand
TTTAGATGTGCCACAGGTACAAAACGCTGGAATGAAATGGCTTAATTACCTCCTCCTTGTGTAGATAAGTTCTCCAGAGCCTTAATGACATAATTATTCTGTTCAGGTGTGGTGCAGCAGAGGCACATCTAAAAGTTGCAGGACACCGGCCCCTGAGGACTGGAGTTTGCTCTAAAACATGCAGACGTGTTACGACATAACTGGTTTCTAAATTTGTGTTTTTTTATTATTATACTAAAGTGCCACAGCAGTAAATAACCAACAAGAAAAATATTGGTGCCAGAGAATTTGAACATATCTATTAATGTTAAAACCAGCCGTGTGTTTTTCCATTTGTAGATTCTGCTCTCAGGTTCTTGGACAGAATAGCCGAGGAGCTGGAGCTTCCCATGAAAAAGATTGAGGTGATTTACTTCATGATATGATGGTCAGATGCAGGCAATCTGTAAGCTTGTGACATATATTTCATAATTCACCCGTCCGTCTGCTCTTAGGTCTGTCCAGGCAGAGTTGTGTCTATCATGACATGGGAAGGGACGAAACCCACCCTAAAATCTGTCTTGCTGAACTCCCACACAGATGTTGTACCTGTTTACCAGGTACGAGCTTGACCTCGGTTTCCTGAGTTACTGTCCTGTTATTACCTGAAACAGCTGAGTAAAGAATAGACTTGCTATCAATCTCTTCTCCAGGAGCACTGGAAATACGATGCCTTCAGTGCTGTGAAAGATGCCGAGGGAAACATTTTTGCCCGTGGATCTCAGGACATGAAATGTGTGACTATACAGTGGGTATAAAAATAAAAACTGCCTTAATAGCTACTCTTGTTAAACAGAATTGTTACTCTTGTGTTGTTGTGATCTTCACTTGTGTTTATGTGCAGTGAGAACAACTTGTTTAATCACTGAACCTGCTCTCTTATCTATTCATACGGTTTCTTTGTCATAATACGTGCTGAGTTGGGTATTTGTTGTCTGTATAGATACATTCAGGCGGTCAGAAGACTGAAGGCGCAGGGATGGAAACCAACACGCACTGTGCATTTAATGTTTGTTCCTGGTAAGTTATTTGACTGGGTCCACACTTCATACATCAGCTATTCAGGACTTTAGAAGCACGTCATAAAGCGTCTTTCATTGGAAATCCTAATGGGTGCAGGAAGACAAAAAGGCTAAAAAAATGGTACCTTGAGGCCTCCAAGTCTAAAGAACAACAATTAGGAGAATCTAGAGGTTTAGGAGTAACGTCAGAAAAAAGCTTTTTGCTCTCCTACTATCATAAACTTCCAGACGATGCTAATTTGTGCTGGAGCTTTATCCGGAAACCTGCTGGTGGACTTGACATGAAACAAAGGATGAATATTTTGTCCACTGTTATGTATGTATGGTAGATGATGTGTGTTGCTGTGGGCTTGTTTTACTTCTTTAGACCTCCAGGCTTTATGAACAGTTTGAAGCACTTTCTCTGTATGTGACTGAGAAATTCAGCTGGATCATGAGCCAAAGCATTTGGCTAAATTTGCTCCAAAATGAAAAATAGAAAGCATGTTGGCTGAGAAAAGTGCATAAAAGAAACTGTAAAAAATGTTGTAGAAGAAGACTAAGTTCTACTAGTAGAAAAGGAGATGTAGTAATAACAGCAGAGTAATTAGTCTGCCAATGGTAACTTTGTTAAAAACAAGATAAATATTTTCTCCTCTGAGTAAATTTACTCAAATTAAAGGTCGAGTGCATCTCTCTAATGTTATTCAGTACATTATAAAATTTAGTGAACAAATTTGCCAGGGAAACTGTAAATGTGGCCAGAGTTGAAACCATCTGAAAAACTGGATGCGACTGTTTAAAACTAGATAACCTTTCAGTAAAAAATGTTTGTGTTTAAAACTTTCTCAACTCTGACTATGAGATTTTTCTTTCAGATGAAGAAGTTGGAGGCCATAAGGGAATGGAAACATTTGTGACACATCCAGAGTTTAAAAAGTTAAACATCGGCTTTGCTCTGGATGAAGGTATCTTTATTATTTTTTTATGCATTTCGCATGGGTTTATTTATTATTCTTAAAATAAAAGACATGTCTTTGGATTAAATTAAATTGTGCCCACAGAAAAGTAGTTACGAGAAACATCTGGACTGTAAAACGAAGCATACTTCACAACTATTATGTAATAAAGAGGATTACATTTTAAGGAGGAATTAATGCAGAGTTACGTTACTGTTTGACCATGTAAGAGATCAAAGTTCTGTAACATATCTTCCTTTATGACTGCTTGATAATCTAAATTGTAAAGCAGGAATTTTAAAAATCTTTGAAGAAATTATAAGCATGAGATGACAGGGGTTCCTTCAGTCTAAAATTTTGTCCAGGTATTTTCCATCCTGGATACAAATAAAAAATGAAAATATAGCATGGATTTTCTTATTGTTTGGATTTCCACTCTTTATTCTCCATCCCATAATGTAAAGAGAGCTATCAGTCTATCTGGTGGGTCTTATGAGTTTTGTAGAATGCTTGCCATGAATTCATAGTGAACTTATTTAAAACCCTTTTCAGAGACGGTTTGTTTTCAGTTAAATCTCACCGTCACAGTAAAATGTTTGCGCCTGGATTTTCTTTTAAGCCGTTTTAAATGAACATGTTTTATCTTTCATTATGTACAACTAGTGTTGCTGCTGCTAGTCTGTACTGTGTAATCTATTCTCATTGACTTGCTCTCTTCATACTGATCTTATGTTTCTTGTTTGTGTTCTGGAGGTCTGGCCAATCCTGGTGAGGCTTTCACTGTGTTTTATGGAGAAAGGAACCCCTGGTGTGAGTATGCAACACAAATAAGGATGTAAGGCTCCTGCACGGCTTTCAGTCTTTCTGCCCAAGAATAAAAAGAAAACCTGACCAATGTCTCCTTTTCAGGGATTACTGTTCGCTGCCCAGGGAGTCCTGGTCATGGCTCTAGGTTTGTGGAAAACACAGCTGCAGAAAAACTTGTGAGATCCTTTCATTTTTCCCCAATATTTTTTTACAAAACATGGTCATTCTTTGCTTAAAATGTTTTGTGCACTGAGGTTTTTTTTTTTTTTTTATCAGAATGTATCATTTTTAATAGTACAAATCACAAACCTTAGCGTAAATCAGTTGTATAAAAGTAAATCTTCTGCCAATCTTACAATCAATAAAATCATTGAATTGAAAATTGTCTCATCACAAAAACTAATTGTTTCAAAACGGATCAGTTTTTTTTTTTTTTTTTTTTTGTTGCAGCGACAAGTCATCAACTCTTTTCTGGACTTCAGAGAGAAGGAGAAACACCGGTGAGATAGTTTACATTTCCCTGCTTTAAATGGTCTTTTATGTGAAAGTCTAATTTTTTTTATATTGCACATTATTCATCTTCCAGCTTGCTTTATTTTAAAAAGAGCAAGAAGGTGTGATGTACTCAGTGGTGGAGAAAGTACTGAAAAAAATTTACTTAAGTAAAAGTACAAATACACAGGCAAAAATGTACTCTAGTAAAAGGTAAAGTACCACATTAACATTTTTACTCAAGTAAAAGTAAAAAAGTACTGGCTTTTAAAAATACTTAAATATTAAAAGTAAAAGTACTTGCTGAATGCATTACCTAATGCAATGTCTTTAAGTGCACCTATCGTATTTAATTTTAATACATCAGAAATGTGCTATTTTAATGAACAGTGCCATAGATAAAGCATGTGTTTATAGATAAAGCATGTTTTTATTGTGTTTACTCTCTGTAATATAGTTTAGACTTAGATATGTGATTCTATGCATCATAATTTCAGGGATGGAAACATCTCATCTCCTGTCCTGACATAGCATGACCTTCACTTTTTTGCCACTAGTGGCATTTATTTTGAAAGAAATCCAATAGAAAGTCTGAATATGACGTTTCTCGCTGCCTTTGTTATGTCTGCCAGGTTAAACACCAGTGAGTGTTTCACACTGGGAGACGTCACCACTGTGAATATGACCATGGTAAAAGGAGGTGTGGCCTATAATGTCATCCCAGCTGAAATGGATGTCAGCTTTGACTTAAGAATCCCCCCCACAGTAAACCTCCAGGTGCGTAATGTTGCATTATTGACAGCGACGAACCCTCGTGTTTAATTTAAACCCTAAACATTAAACATTCAAACTCCCCATCAGGAGTTTGAAAAGCAGATCAAACAGTGGTGTAAAGATGCTGGAGAAGATGTCACGTATGAGTTTGCTCAGGTCAGTGAATTTCCTCCAGGTTAGACAAACAATCTACAGAGCTGTGTGATCTACCATTGGCTGCTTCTCTCAGTGATTCTTTCCTTGCTGGTTTGTCTGGTTTTGTTGAGTGAAACTAAATAGCTTCTTTGCAGAAACACATGAACCAGAACGTCACGTCCACAGCTGAGAACGATCCCTGGTGGAGTGCTTTCAGCTCTGCCTGCAAGTCACTGTGAGTACTTTGCAGGTCAGATGTTTACATGGAAATCCTCCATTCGAATGTCAGATTAATTTGGGAGTTTTTAACCGTTTAATCGATCAGTTCTTTTTTTGGGATGGACTCAATGCAAAAACCAACTGGAACTATATTTGGAGACGGGGCGCACAACTTTGAATTTAGGAGGAGAAATTGGAGTACTGCATTGGATTTTATCTATTCCACACACAAAATGATACATATTGGCCTAAATATAGACATACTCATGGAACCCTGTTTTAATGAGAGAAAATGACCAATAAATGGATTCTTATACGAATTGAATTTAACTCAGTAATTTAAAAAAATTTGAGTTATTGGTACATTTGCCTCCATTTATTGCATCTTCTCGAAGTTTCCTGTAATACAGTTTCATCTGTATTTTAGTTTAGACAACCCTTCTAGTTTTTCCTTCATAAGTTTTCTCAAATCTGCTGCAGTTGCTCATAAAATTCTAGCTCCTGTGTTTGGCGAGAAACAGTTTTATTTATTCATCACTGTGCCTGGAAATGCTTTGCATTTGCTATGTATCATACCATCATCTCCACTGCAGGAATATGACTTTGGAAAAGGAGATATTCCCAGCCGCCACCGACAGCCGTTTCATCAGAGCAGTGAGTATAGAAAAAACTGCAGCCTTTTTGTTACCATTTAAAATTACACAACTGAACCAGGACCTGCCTCTGACCTGTTTTTTTTAATCACTCCAGCTGGGTATCCCTGCTATTGGCTTTTCACCGATGAACAGGACCCCCATTCTGCTGCACGACCATAACGAACACCTGAATGAGCGAGTCTTCCTGAACGGCATCAGCGTGTACAAGAGGCTCATCCCAGCTCTGACCGCCGTTCCTGCCTCACCTGATGAGGCTTAGTCGATCTTTAATCCTCACTGAAACACTTTTCACTGGCTACATGAATATTTAACTTGAGGAATTTGCAGAGATTACCAAAGAATAACAACATGTATATGATTAAGCCAAACTGAGCACTTAAACGTTGATACTTCTTAATTTTGGATTATTCTCAGGTAGTTTTGAATTACATCAAATTGCATCAGATCCATATCATCCTAAAGAAAAAAATCACCTATTGTGCTATAGATTGTTTTCACTTGTGTAACCATTATGTGATGAAGATCACACATTTATTTAATTGTAAATGATTATTCAACAAATACAATCTTGTTTAATAAACTATAGAATAATGAAGACATTTGTTTGTTGTATTTTATCCAAGTCTTACTTACTTGTTTTCCACAAATGTCAAATTTGACGAGGGCACGGATTTTCCAACCAAAGCTCTGGATCTCTGAAGCTCTTGCTGAATTATGATGAGTCTCATAGTTGCTTTTTAGATTATATTATATGGTTTTGAGCTGAAATCACTTATTGCCCAAATTTACTCTAAAACATCTTAACGGGATGTAGAAAACAAGTTGAAGCAATTTGTCTGTGGCTCAGACTTAAATAAGTCTGAGCCACAGACACAAATCTCAAACTTAAATAAGATTTAAGTCAGAGATTTCTTTTATGCTGGCATTATTTGTCTTATAATCTTAGGCAATTTGTGTTATACAATTGTATATTGTAGTGTGTAATGCGGATTTTGTCAGGGACATGCTTTCAAATTTTTACTTCAAATTCAGTATTGGCGATGTGTCTAATCAGACGCCACATAAATGAGAGGTTTAATTACAGTGTCTGTTTATTGCAAGCGATTAACCTCCACCTGAGGTGCTAATCTGCCTCTGGGACAAAACAGATTTGCAACTACATCAATAAATGATTAAACCCATCAGTGCTGCCTTTAGTTTGAACACCTCAAAGTTAGAGTCCAGTTGGGAGAAAAAAGGAAGAGTTCAGGCAACACCTTTTTGGTAAATTACAGCTATGAACACTGGAGATGGTTAATTTAGTTAACAACACAGTAAAGAGAGATTAATCTGGGATTTCACAGTGTGGGCACTTTCTGAAGTGCCCACACTGTGTATTTTATTGTAAAATAAAATACACTGATTGTATTTTATTGTACTGAAGTACAATAAAATACAATCAGGGGAGCCTAATTTCAAACTAGTATCAGATTCACAGGGTGACGTGAGCACAAAGAATTAATTCATTCGAATTCGGTAAAATAAATTGACTGAAATATGTTTCTCAGCCACTGCTTTCTTCTTATTGTGTTGTCTGTTAATGGATGCTTAATTTGTTAGCAACTGGAAGGAAGGCAGTGAAAACAGGGAGGCAGAAACATGTTCACGTTGTCCTTTGGCAGATGTTTCCACTCATTTAGCTGAAAATACTCCAGGGGGTAAGAAGATATTCATGAGATGAGAAGATGAGTTTTACACTCAAATTCCTTTATTGCTGCAATCCTAAAGACCCAGGGACCTGGCACTGCAGCTTCACTTGTTGTGGTGACATGTCATTAGTGCAGGGTGGTTAAAATCACTGCCTTACAATATTAGTTAAAACCTTTTTAATCATTTGTCATGTTAGAGTAAAAACTTCAATATATGTATTGGAATTGTCTGTGATAGAACAACATAACACATAAAGATCCATTATTTTACATTTTCATGCTTCCCTACTATTCAAATTTCCTATGAATGGATCCTGAACACATATGTAGATGCAGTAAAAAGGTCCTTTGCTTAAGGTTTTTACAGTCCTTCAGTGAACTTGTGATGTTTGTCATAGGACTCTGAATATGTTGCATAAGGTTTCCCTATAGCAGACATTTCTTTACAAAATGGGCCAAATTTCATTTGGCTCATTGTGTCATTTCAGACACAATGAGAATCCTGGCGGATGTGAACAGCATACTGAGAAGGAGAGTTTAGCGCTATGGGAACACTGAGCTCCTGAGCCTCAATGCTGCAGCTCAGATCTGACAATACAGGTGTAGAACTTTTGTTCTGGTTGTAAAGTTTAACATCCAAGTCAAATATCTACTATTTATCAGGGTTATTAGTGTGACATTGTTAAGATGTGGAAGCATAAATGTTTTTATGAAAACTGACAAATTGGCCCACAGTTTTAATTTGTGTGCTCAAATTACTTATAAAGAGGGAATACTTTTTTGATCTGGAAGAATAATAATAGAAAAAGGTGAGAAGTAAACAACACATTTGATGTGTTATGTTGTTTACATTAGGTTAAGGTCAGTCTCATCGTCAGCACAGCCCTCTTTGGATTTGTTCTCCAATTAACTGAGCATGTCTCTCAAAGGGGGGGCGCCGACAGGAAGAATGAGCAGCCAGTAATTAGTCTTCTCTCTCCCCAGGACATGGCAGCAGCCTTAACACATGGGGCCGTCAGGGAGACGAATAAAAGCAGAAGCCACATCCTTCCTCCCAGAGGGGGCAGGTGCAGTCATCATGCCGGCTGTCGAGCATGAGAACGCCGTGCTGTGCGTCGCATTGCTGTTGCTTAGCAGTTTGCAGAGGACATGTTACCTTTGCTGTTAATATGGGAAAACTTTGGCGAATATGGAAAAGCAGAAATGTGTACACTTAAGCACCCTCCACGATGACAGTTGTAGCTATTTAAGATGTGTAAATGTTTTTAAAATGAAGTTGTTCTGCATTAGCATAGTCTAATGCTGGAAACATTAGAAAAAATCTGTTGTTTAATTTATTCTGAAGTGAAGAAAAAATCCAACATTAATTTTTAAAGTAACCTTGTGTGTTTTGTGTGTTTTTCAGACACATAGTGCTACTTTACAGAACAGCCAAATAACTGTGTTTCCTTCAGGTGTTATAAAAAGGCTGTATATATCAAATATGACTTCAGTACTGGCTAGTCTGAAGGAGCTGAGTGGGGGAGCTGCTCTGTGAGAGAGAAGCTTGGATACTTGGAAAGTGCTCAGGGTGGAGCTGTGCCTTGAAGGTGGTGCCAGATCCACCCATGCATTTTGCACAGTTCAGTCCTTTTCTCCAATACTCCACAATGTTGAATATACTCTATCTCACAAGTTTTAGGCCCAGAGACCTTAATAGGCATTGGAAGATGGTTGATTTTGTGTCTAATGGAGGATTTCTGTCTTGATTCAACCACGTGTCTGTTTCATGACAGAGTGTAAGTTTTTATTTAAAATTTCCTGGTGTTTCAAAGAGCTGATAATACCATGCACTCGAACAAGGTTCCCTGTATACTTTGGAAGAAAACAGCCTCAGGTATAGTTATTTTATGAGACTTGTAACTGATGCCACTATTTCTAGCTGTTGTTGTTGTTTCAAAACAATGATTTCTTCATGTAAGAGGTCCTTTTTCCACCGTTGAATAATTTTGCTTGAATGAAGGTTGATTCTTTCTAAACATTTTAATAAGAGAATATGTATTGCAAGTCCATCACTTACATATCTCACCCAAACATATCGCAAAAAAAGACAGTGACTTTAAAGCACATGAGCAACATCAAAAAACCCTCACCTTATGAGTATGTAAAAAGAGAGAATGAAATCAGTTAACAAATCTATTAAAGAAGTTACCGTGCATCTTAAAGAGCACCTCGTTTGGACATCTGCAGCATCTCACGGTTTAGTTTCATGAGTGGAGAGCTGCTAACCCTCACAGATGCTGCAGTTAATAAAAGAACGTAAGAAATTAAATCCTACAGCTGAGTGGCGACTCATTCTGCCGTGTTGCTCTGCAGTGTAGCTACAACTGTCCTCCGGCGGTAATTGCAGCTGAAACCTTCTGTGATGGAAACAAGATTCCTCCTTAAACAAGGGATTAATTGTAGTCTGCCAGGCACTGCGGTTTTGCCGGCACCGTACCATACTACACTGGCCAACACATTCTCTTGCACTTGTTTATGCCCTCACACCCCCATCCTCCAAGCCGTAGCAAATTAATGATCATCTGGTTGAACAAAGAGAGAATTGTTAAACGCTAAAATAAAACTGTTACACAGATTATGAACTATCACGATTGCCTTATTTTTCTTATTTACATTTTGCATTATCTGTATGTGTTTTTTAGCATTTCTATGTTATGTACACTTAAACAGAAGTTGTGAACGTTTAACAAAAATATGCAAGGGTAAATGTAAGGTAAAAAGGAAGTATACCCTCATATGTGAACTCTTAAAAGTGCAGGTTTTACAAATGGTCCATGAACTTGGCTTTGACTTTTTTCATAAATGAAGACAGTGTGAAATGTGTCGTGTGTGATTTTGTCCACTTGAGGTAAAATAATTTTTGAACACAGAATATGTTTACATGATTGAGTGTGCACTTTCTTTTTATCGTGACTAACTATTAATTTAATATAAACAAGAGTTACCTAGCAATAATTAAAAAGTGCAAATCTAGAAAAACTGACTGGAATGACTAATTTAAAATATTTTAAGACAAAAACTAAATACTGCATGAAACATTTTGAGAGGAGAGGAGAGAAGTTGGCTGGAGTTTGTTGACTGCCCTTGTCCACTGTCCCATCTTTTAGTCGAAGACAATAAATCCAGATGGCAGTTTGTGTCCAAAGTAAAACAAACAAATAAACAAGCAAAAACCAAACAAGAAACAAAGGAGTCTATGGATAGGATCCATGCATAATGAGAATGAAAAGGCAGGTGAGTCCATCATCTGTTTGCCTTTTATTTAGGAAAAAGTGGACGACACTGAGTTGAGATGAGAAGTTAATTTACGTGGTATATTTCATACCATTAGTCAAAAACTTGAAAACGAAAAGGAACAAAAAAAAAAACTATTAAATAATTAATGTAAAACTGAATGTAAACCACCCACAAATATAAATATTTGTTGTTAATGTTTAAAACAGGACACTGTTTTTTCTCAGACGTAATGATTGTTTTATAAGTGAAAGAAATTAACATTAAATGTATTATTTGTATCACAAGAAGGGGTGTATTCAGTACCACAAAAGAGCCACATCTATTAATATAAACAATTGAGAGTTAATTGTTCATTTAATGGGAAACCAGTGAAGAAACTTTAGAACAGCAGCTAAGTTACACTCAGTGTAAATATAAACCAAAAGACCAAAAGAGATTAAATTGTAGCTACAATCTTCTTGCAAAATAAATTTTAAAATCTGTCTTTTGCACAGCCAGTATCTGAGATCAATGCAGCAATGACAGATATGATTTTTTTCGTCATACTGTTTTAGAAGCAAAGTGTGAAACTGAACAATTTGAAAAGGCAGGCATCCATCCATCCATCCATCCATCCATCCATCCATCCATCCATCCATCCATCCATCCATCCATCCATCCATCCATCCGCTTGATAATAGTCCATCCATCCTGGAGAGAGAAAGGCCAAACATTGAGTATAAACAAATATTGTGATATTGGTCTGAGCCTGCATTGATCTTTATTCAACTTTAAAAAAAAAACAAAAAAAAAACATTTGATTATTTTATTTTCCTCAACAACACAACAATTTAACGTCCTAAAAAAAAAATTTATGTCATTTTATAGGTTGTTCTGGTTTGCACGTTTGTATTCAAACAGTTGCTATTAATTTACTCATTCATCTCTTTTCATTGTTTAGTGGAAGAAGCGCTAGTGGTCATAGATCCAAAAATATAGCAGCGACAAATCCCACGTGGCTCTGCGGGGATAAATAAAGCCAAACTAGATGCTGCTGCTGCTGCTGCTCTGTTGCCTGGTGAGCGTGCGCGCGCACGGGTGAGGGAGAAACAGAGAGGAGAGAGAGCTGTCGTGAACGCGCCAGCCTATGTGTTGGTTGGAGTGTGTGCGTGTGCGCGCGCGTGTGTGTGTGAGAGAGAGAACGAGAGTGTGTGTGTGTGAGTGGGAGCAGAAGCAGAGACTCCGCAGTGTCTTGGCAGCTGCAGCAGTGCATCTCCCACCACCGTCCACGATGCCTCCACGGATGATACCCGCCTCCTCCGCCTTCACCTGACCGTAGAAACCGATATGAAGTCGCCGGGAAACTGATCCGGACGTTCACACCTGCTCGCTGTCTGTATGCCCCCCTCCTCCTTGCCTTCCGACACCCCCAGGAGTCAGTCAGGAGAGCTTCTTCCACGCACCCGAAGCCCATTTGGCGAGAATTTTATTTTATTGTATTTTTTTATGGAAAATGGCGATAGAAAAAAAATCTCGCAGCATCGTCTGCTTAGTGTCAGTCCAAGTCCTCCTGATTTTCAGCGCATCGTGGCCTGGAGCAGAGGGTCTCACATTCCCACAGCAATACACGTAAGTAGCCCTGACTGGGAACGGCAGCGTCTGATATGAGACAACTTTGAGCTTCACCACTCAAGAGATGTAACTCTGTCACTCTTCTTCGTTTTCTGCTGTTACATAATTGTATGGTGTGTTGTTGGTGACTTCCACTAATGCACACGCAGTGCTCTGAAAGGTGTTGTCCACACTGTGGCTCAGCAGATCCTTAAGCACCATTTGCAGGAATGTGTGAGCAACAAGATGCCAGGCATGCAGACAAACCTCATAAAGTGGGTTTATTAAGTTTGATCTAGTTTAGTTTAATCTTTCCCGTGATTTATATTTCTGATTACCATATGATGAGAGATAGATTTGATCATTGGCTGATCTGAAGCTCTTCTGGCATTTAGCATCCTGCTAAAATATTCCTGATAAATCCATTTTTGTTTAGTCTGGGAGATGTTGTTTTGATCGATTTAGATTCCGAGACAAAACTTAGATTTTGTGCAGCTGTAAAACTTAAGAAGAAATGTGGCAAGCAAATTTTTCATTATATTGCTTGATCTAAAAGCTTTTTGATGCTCAATAAAGATATGTTTTTCCTCCCCTCTTTCTGCTGAAAACTGCTCCCGGAAGACCATTCCCCTGTTTTCTTCCATTTATTTTTGCCAAAAGTCAATCCTTGCTCTTCGTTCCCAACCTTTAACTCATCACTGTTGAGTACAGCTGGGGGCTCGCTTTGGACCGCAGCTCTCTGTCAGCCCTCCTCCAGGCTCAACAATCGGGCAGCTCTGGAGAGATGAAATGAGCAGATGGTCAACTCATCTTCAGGATTCATGGTGAAGGATTTCTGGCCAATCACAACTGGAGATCCGAGGTGTATTTACCAATTAGAATAGGAGGCTGTAAATCCTGGGGTTGTTGGCGACTGACGGTGTGTGTGAGAGATTTTTATGATGAATTACGGTGTTGGAAATAGTGTGTAGTCACGGCTTTCTCTTCCTCCTCCCCTTGCTTGTGATGGTTTTTCTGCTGAGTGCTCTAAAACAGCTACATTGCCCTGCACCCAGGATGTCTTCATGTAAGCTAAATGAAGCTGCTTCTCTGAAGATCCACTACAGAATATATCCTTACACATAGATAGATAGATAGATAGATAGATAGATAGATAGATAGATAGATAGATAGATAGATAGATAGATAGATAGATAGA
>CAEGAE010083036.1:0-34788 GCA_903067095.1 Girardinus metallicus | reverse complement strand
TCTGTCTCTTCAGCTCTCTGTCTGTCTCTTCAGCTCTCTGTCTGTCTCTTCAGCTCTCTGTCTGTCTCTTCAGCTCTCTGTCTGTCTCTTCAGCTCTGTCTGTCTCTTCAGCTCTGTCTGTCTCTTCAGCTCTGTCTGTCTCTTCAGCTCTGTCTGTCTCTTTAGCTCTGTCTGTCTCTTCAGCTCTCTGTCTGTCTCTTCAGCTCTCTGTCTGTCTCTTCAGCTCTCTGTCTGTCTCTTCAGCTCTGTCTGTCTGTCTCTTCAGCTCTGTCTGTCTGTCTCTTTAGCTCTGTCTGTCTCTTTAGCTCTGTCTGTCTCTTCAGCTCTCTGTCTGTCTCTTTAGCTCTCTGTCTGTCTCTTTAGCTCTGTCTGTCTCTTTAGCTCTGTCTCTCTCTGTAGCTCTTGGCACCATCTTCTGATGCGTTCATTCAGAAGTTCAGCATTCTCATGGCTGTTTTGCAAGGAACAGCATTTTCTAGTCGTAAATAACTGTCTAAATCCTTCCATCCTGATTTTTTTATTTTTTATTTTTTTCTTCCCGATGTTTGTCTAAAATCCTGTTACCGTCCTCATGTCCTCGTAATAAATCCTCTCTGTCTCTTCCAGGTTTCGGCTGCCGCTGTGGGAATCTGTTCTGCGGGATCCACCGCTACTCTGACAAACACGACTGTCCGTACGACTACAAAGCCGACGCCGCTGCCAAGATCCGTAAGGAGAACCCCATGGTGGTGGCCGAGAAGATCCAGAGAATATGAACACAGGACTCTGTTGGACTTTTAACAGATTTCAGAACACGGACCTGAACTCAACTTCTCTTCCTTCATTCTCCTTCCGGTTCCGACCCGGTTCACATTTTCTGCTAACATGACTTTTCTTCTTCTTCTCGTGATTTTTCTGCGGCGTTTGGAGCTTTAATGCTAGCTGAGGAGGAGGAGGAGGATTCAGGTGTGGCTTCCCTTTAAAAACGTCCTGCTGATTGCTTCCCGCTCCGTTTTTTTTTTCTTTTTTATGAAATCTGCCCGGTAACAGCGTTACCTTGGACTAAAGGGCTGAAATCTGCCCGGTAACAGCGTTACCTTGGACTAAAGGGCTGAAATCTGCCCGGTAATGACGTCAGCTCGGACTATCAAGCAGTCTACGCTTGCTCTCTGCTGGCTTGAGTAGCAAAATAGATTCGTTTAACCCTCTGGATTTCTGCCAAGACACAAACCCACAACTTGGATTCGTTTTTGGAGACATTTTTGCCAACTTTTGTGCTTCACTTCCTGTCATGTTGGGCTCTAATGGAGTCCTCAAACCGTCCAAGACTGATTGTTGCCGTTAACTTAGCTTTCCTGAACACTAGCGTGTGTGCAGTTTGTTTTGGAAGGGGTTCATCTTTCACCTGTTGTCTTTTTTCTTTAAGAAGTGACGTTGTGGGGAAGTGATGATTTAACTGATTGGTGGTTGAAAGTTTAACGATTTCCATTAATTTTGTTTTGTCTTTTTTTTTTTTTTTGGGTCTTGCTGCTTTTTTTAACCCCTCTTAGTTCTAAAAGTTTGTACATCGTATTTATATTCTGCAGTGTGTGTGTATGTGTGTGTGTTTAATCTTCCATTATTGTATTATGTAAATAAATTATGTTCACAAATACACAAAAACAAATGTTTGGTCATTTTTTTAGTGTGATGTAGAATAACATCAGTGAATTTATTTCAAGCTGTTTTCACACATTTTCACTTAATTATCAAAACAGTTTTTCCTACCACTCAATTTTCTGTTCTAGAAACAAATACAACAAATCTCATTTCAGAAGCTGTATTTTTTTTTCTTTTTATACCAGTGTATGTCTCTCTTTTGCAGTTAAGAGTCAACATTGATCCTGTAAATGGAAATATTAACTATTTTTTACATAATCGTATGAAGCAGATTATCAGAAATGTGACTTTTGCGCCACCTGGTGGCCAATCAAACCTTTTCTGAAGGTGAATTTCAGGAGAAAAAGAAACTACATTTATTTCTGCCCTCAGTTAAACCTAATATAACTTATTTAGAGTAAAATTAACAGAAAAATAAAGCTTTTCTTTTAAGAAATATTTCTTCGGCTGACCTTTTCTTCACCTGAGGTGTTAAAGGTCACCTGGCTGGGAGAACAGATAATGACTGTAATCGTTCTGCAGCTCAACTCTCAAATTCCTCTTCAGGATCGGCTCATCCAAACTGCACCAATTGAAGAAGAAACTATGGAAAGCCATGTGTGCCACAAATCAACACTTTTACCACGCATCTGTTTAGAAAGTCAAAACAAAACAGCGGTTTATGACTTAAAATCCTATAAAGTATGGCAAAAATCCTGTCAAAACATTGCACAATCAGTCTTTTGCCATATTTTACAGCTTTCTGAGCCATAAGCTGGCTTTTTTTTTTTTTTTTTTACTTTTTAGCGAGACTTTCAACTGGTGCAACTTGTGGCACTTTTGACCTTCCATAATAAACTCAAGTGCGTGATCAGTATAAATGGTGTAATTTTTAGAACGTAGTCCTTACAATGGCGTAAAAAGCGTCGTTTTGACAGGATTTTCACCATATTTTACTGCTTTCTAAGCCATAAATGGAAATTTTTTGCGTGACTTTTTGTGGTTAAAAAAAAATATAAAAAATCGCGATTTGTGGCACGTTTGGCTTTCCGTAGAGCCTCAGATGCAGAGCCACGTGCTCGTATTTACAGCTCGCTAAACGAGCCTCTCACAGGGAAACCTAAACCTTCATTAAATCTTTAAGATGGCTGCCGATGTCCTCTCGGGTGACAGACCGAGTGAGAGTGTTTCAGCGACTCTTTACCAACTTTTTGTTCCCAGGAAAGGAAACCTGCGCCATTACACCTGGACAGGTACGGCACTGCCTCCTTTGAACGACCCCCCACCCACCCACCACTCTGAGCATTAAAGCAGAGGTTTTACTTCATCACCTTCTTTTTTTTCTTAATTAACTTACTTTTTTGCAGATCTGCACCTCACAACAAAACACCCTTTGTCACCTGCGTGAGGCCGTCGCCATGGCAACAGAGCTGTTAGACACCTGAGTTGGGCTCAGGCGAGAAGCCGAGGCAGAGCAGACGGAGGGCGACGGAAAGAGAGAGGATCATGCCGAGAAGAAGCGCAGCGGCCGAGGACGGTGAGGCGATAATCCAGGAATCCGCCTTTAATTTAACCACGTTTGATTTAAAATATGCTGCTTTTTGTTTTGGGAATATTTCTAAATTATGAGTTTGGTTGGCAGCGGATTATTCTGGTTGATTTCTTATTTATTCTGTCGCTTACTGAATCATTTGTTATCTAAGACAGGGTAGGTAAAAAAAAAAAAAAAACTCAGAAAATTTGAGATTAATTGCTGATTTTTTTAGACTATTCTCAGAAATATTCTAGAAAAAAACCCAGGAGATTTCTGAGTTGAAAAATCTACTAGAAAAAAACTCAGGAATTTTTAGATTAATCTCAGAAATTTTCTAGAAAAAAAAACTGGAAATTTCTGAGCTGCAAAAGAGAAAATTTGTAGAAAAAAAAAACCCAGAAGTTTTGAGGTGAATTTGAGAAATTTTCTAAATAAAAATTGGACATTTAAAAAATTTTAAAGTAAAAAAAAAGTTAGTTTCACTTTCAGATTATTTCACTTATAACAAGGGCAAATGTCTTTTTACATGTGAAGTGATCTGCTAGTGGAACTGGAACTTTTTCACGAATATTAAATTATTTATGTAAAACAAGAAGCTCCAGGTCTTGCTAAAATGTTACCGCTAAGTAAGTTTTTTCTTATTTCAAGAAATAAGAAAAAAACAGAAACTAAACATTAATACGATTTTGTGTTTTTGCAGGTTATATTTTTAAACCAATTCTGCATAGAAGTTTGTCAAAATGAATCTTTTAATTAATAAAACTTTTCTTTCATCCACGGTTTTCCTCAGTTGGAATCGAGATAGATGAAGATGAGACCGACAGCGATGGTGAGTGAAAAAACCTTTATAAGTTGGATCAGAAGTTCATGACGTCGGCGAATTAAGGGCCGTTGTAGATTTTTGAGAAAGAGGAAATTTCCACCAAAAATAATCGGAAACTTTGAGATTAATCAAAAAATTTCTGAAGTTTGGAAAGTCAAAAAAAAATTGCTAGAAAAAAAATTATAAATTTTGAAATTCATCTCAAAGTTTAAAAAAAAAAAACACAAAGACATTTCTGAGTTCAGAAAGTCCAAAATCTTCTGCAAAAACTCAGAATTTAGAGATTTATCTTACAAAATTTCCAGAAAACATCTTGGAAACTTCTGAGTTTGAGTTTTTTTTTAATTTTGAGATTTTTTTTTTATTTCTGAGATTGATCTCAAAGCAAACTCAAAAAAATTTCCAAGTTTATTTTTAGAAAATTTCTGAAATTAACTTCAAGTTTTCTGCAATTCTTTCTAGCAAATATTCAACTCTGAAATTTCTAGAAAATTCTAGAAAATTTCTGAGATTTATTTCAGAATTTTGGAGTTTTTTTATTCTGAAATTTTTCTAGCAAATATTAAAACTCAGATTTTTTCTCTAGAAAATTCATGATTAATCTAAAAAGAAAAGTGTTTTGGCAGAAATTTGCTCCTTTTTTTTCTATCTAATTGGCTCTAATTTGCCTCCGTAGATCAGAATTTCATGTTGTGTTTAATGTAATTTAACATTTAGACGGCGGAAACCGGAGGAGAGCGAACAGGAGGCCGGCAGGTGGACGAGGAGGAGGAGGAAGAGGAAGAGGAAGAGGAAGAGGTAAGAAGGCCGGCAGCGACGAAGAGGAAGACGATGAAGATGAGGCTCCAAAGGGACGAGGAAGAGGAGGAAACAGGAGGAAGCCCGCCAATAAACAAGGCGGCGGTAAGAACAATGATGATGATGATGACAGTGAAGATGAGTCTCCCAAGAAGAAGAGAGGAGGAGCAGCGAACCGGAAGAAAGGCGGCAAAGCCCAAGAAAGTGATGAAGACGACAGCGACGACGGGAAAGGAAAGAGAGGAAAGAAAGGAGGGAAGAAAGGAGGGAAGGATGAGGATAGCGGGAAGGGAAAGAAAGGCGACGCCAAAGGAAAAGACAAAGGGAAAGACAAAGATGACGACAAGAAGAAGAAGAAGAAGGGTGACAGGTAGGAGAATGTATTATTATGCTACCTCCAGCTCCCCTTTAATCAAACATGCTGCCCTCTGGTGGACGATCTGAATATTACAGGCAGTCAGTTAAAGGCGACCCATTATTCCTCTCTGAACAGGTTAGGAAATAAAATCTTTTGCACAACACCGTTCTTACTTTTACACCACTTTTGCTTTGAGAAGCAAAAGTGGAACCTCCTGCACAACCAACAAGAATGAATCAAGTAGTTTCTGGATGGCAAGTCAACAACAAAAGACTGCCTTTTCCAGCAGCCGTTGTACAACGGTAAAACCAGCTGACGAAACATGCTGGAGCTCTGCTTTTCTTGCTAGGTAACAGATGGGACTCTGCTGGGGTTGCTAGGTAACAGATGGGACTCTGCTGGGGTTGCTAGATAACGGGCAGAACTCTGCTGGGGTTGCTAGGTAACGGCGCCTGGTGATTTGTGATGTTACATTCAGCAGGTTTTTAAAACGACTCATTTTCCAGACACCAAAAAGCATCAATTTATTACCAAAAACCAGTGGAGGGTTTTTCTTTTAAGCGCTTGGACTTTTTTTTTTTTGAAGCAATAGAAACCAAGATTGAAGTAAAAGAAAAAAAAAAAAGTAAATTTTGCATAATGGATCTGCTTTAAGTCGAACTAAAACATTTAAAAATTTGATTTATTATTATTTTAGTCAAAAATCACTTGTAAAACATTGGACATCACCGCTGACATGTTGCTATTTTTACTATTTTTTATGTTTGTATTTATTCTACTGAAGTAAATATATTTTGAAAACATTTATATCTTTAAATGTCTTTTAAAAGTAATACAAATTGTGAATACTGCTGAATGTGGTGGGTTTTTTGTTCTTTCTTTGCAGGGATACAATATATATGTATATATATTTTAGCTGAAGACAAATATGATATGTTTTTATCCATAAACATGTTATGACACAGAATAGAAAAAGAAAAAGAGAATTTGTGGAATGTTTTGACATTTTCTGATGATTTTATGAAATGCATCCATTTTGACTTTCAATTAAAAAAACAGGCGTTTTAAAAGATTTTCTTTGGTTCAGGCTAAGAAAAATAGATGTAGTAACAAACATAGTGCAAGTTAAATAAATGTTTAAAATCTGTGTGAATATGACTGTAATATATCTCCATACACGTTGATTTCTACTAAAATCTACCTTCTGATCACTTTTAACAGACTTTGCTTTATACTGGAAAGCGAATGCTTTCATTTTTTATGTTTAAAACTATTTCGGCTCCGTTTCTCCTGCAGTTCGTCAGACTCCACCTCGAACTCAGACGAGGAGGAGGAGTCCATGTCGGAGGGGGAGATGGCGCGGCTGATGGAGGAGGTGGAGGAGAAGAAGAAACTGATCGCCACCATCAGGAACAAGCCTTGGCGGATGAAGCGGAGGCTCGTTCTCTTAAAGTAACGTCATAAAAACCCAGATTCTTCAATATCTGTGTCTAGAGAACAAAGGTGGAAAATTTTAACAGAGCCGGCCCAAGTCATATGCAACTTAAGCAGCTGCTTATGACCTCCACACCACCAGGGGGCGCCCAAGAGCATCAAGATAATAGCTAATATATATACATTTTTACATATATATATATATAAACTAAATGTTATTACACATTGAAAAATAATGTTTTTTAAGTTCTTATGTGCCACTGTTGGGGAACATGATATCAGACTTGCTAACTTGTTTACCGTAAATTTGTTGTTCTTCAGCTGATGTTGCTTTCAAATAATTAAAATATTATGACACATTTAAATCCCATTCTGCATCTCAAAATCCAAATATCCAAAATCCAAACAATTTTTTGTTTGCTACTCCTGTAAGGTTAAAATCAACAGCCATAATAACACTGGCATGACGTAAGCTAATTACTAATAACGCTAATGCTACACACATAGAGTAGCTTAGGAATGATGCAGCATCTGGTGTTTACATGCTGGTATCGGGGGTCCAAATAAAAATCTGCTTCGGGACCCAAAAAGGCTTTGGCCGGCCCTGTTTAGACAAATATAAACCAACCACTGCATCATCTGCATATTGTTGGAGTTTGTTGAGTGTTTTTATGCTGCTCTGCAGGGAAGCTCAACAATTTGTGGATAAGTTTGAAGGCGCTCTGGGGAAAGGAAAAGGCAGGAAGTGGTATGCCTACAAAGTGATGATGACCAAGGTTTGGATAAAAAACCAACACATTTTTGTCTCATTTTCTTTGGTTTAGCTTTCGTTTTCAGACTATGTGCTTTGTCATGTTTTGCTTTAGAAATGGATTAAGTTTCAGAGAGATTTTGAGAATTTCAGAACAGCCTGCATCCCCTGGGAGAGGAAGATTAAAGAGGTGGAAAGTAAGTTTGGTTTAACAGAAAACCAATCAGATTTAGTAAACGCCATATTTAAACATGTGTTTCTGAATCTTTAGGCCACTTCGGATCATCAGTCGCTTCTTACTTCATCTTCCTGCGATGGATGTACGGCATGAATCTCGTCCTGTTTGGTCTGACCTTTGGACTCGTCGTCATGCCTGAGGTGAATTATTGCAGTTCAGAGTGTTATTGTAAACAGACAAAAAGGAATGAATTTCTGCCAAAAAAAACACCAAAATTGTTTGATTTATCTCAGCAATTTTCTAGAAAATAACTTGGATTTCAAAAGTCAAAAATTTTGAAGAAAAAACTGAAATTTTAAGATAATTTCAGAAATTTTCTAGGAAAAAGTTGGACATTTCTGAGTTTCAAAAGTCAAACATTTCCAACAAAAAAAACAAACCCAGAAATGTTGAGATTACTTATCTAGAAAATTACTGGGTTTCAAAAGTTTAGAATTTTTTTAGATTAACCTCAGAAATGTTGTAGAAAAACTCGGAAAAGTGTAAAAAGTCAAAAACGTCAACTTTAGAAAATAAAAAATTCTAATTTGAATAATTTTGACATTTCAAACTCAAACGTTTACAAGTTTTTTCTCTTGAAAATGTTTTGAAATTTTTCTAGCAAATTTGTTACTTTTCAAACTCAGAAAATGTCAAAAAATGTGACATTTTTTTAGATTAATCTCAAAATTTATGATTTTTTGTAGCAAATTTCTGACTTTTCATACTTAGAAATTATTTAGTTTTTTTTCAAGAAAATTTCTGAGATTAATTTAAACATTTAACGTTAGTTTTCTTATGTAAAGTTACTTTTCTTTCTATTTACGATGGTCCTAACAGGCCGTTGTAAAAAAGAGAAGAAATTAACTCTTTACGTTAAACTGTCCAGGTCCTCATGGGTCTTCCTTATGGGTCCATTCCCAGAAAGACGGTACCTAGAGCAGAGCAGGACACTGCTCAGGATTATTCAGTTCTCATGGACTTCAACGTGAGTACCAGAAAATACATCATTTATTTCCTCCTTTCTTTATATTTTCCTTCCAAGCCAAAGGACTGCCTTCATCATCGGTTCTTTAGGGTGGTAAAAGGTTTTACTTTTTGCTGTTACAAATGGTCCAATGTGGGACCATTTGAGATTATTTGTGGCTTTATTAGTGTACAACTACAAGGTTAGTGCTGCTAACCCTAAAGCAGTAATCAGAAGCTAACTCTAAAGCACTACATCAGCATGGTATTTAGTGGAAGCTAATGCTAAAGCTCTATATTCAGCGATGTGACCAGCCCAATTGGACGGAAATCCACCCAATATGACAACATTGCCCAAATCCTCTACTCAGAAAATTGGAAGACTTTGACGCCTCCGTAAGAGAAAGCTTCCACTTGGCCAACTCCCTACCTTTCTGAAAACCCTTTTCTACCTTTTAGGGATACTGTAAATACTCGGTCCTGTTCTACGGATATTACGACGACAAGAGAACCATTGGTCCGCTAAAGTTCAGGCTGCCTCTGTCCTACCTCATGGTGGGAATCGGGAGCTTTGGATACAGCCTGATGCTGGTGATCCGGACGTGAGTCTCCAAAACGTCATCTCATATTCAATGGCCAATGCCAATTAGTGGCAGTCTGTTTCTGGCTGGTTGTTTAGAATGGCTAAAAATGCTGACGTCGGCGGAGGAGATGGAGAAGAAGGCGAGTTCACCTTCGCCTGGAAGATGTTCACCAGTTGGGACTACCTCATCGGCAATGCCGAAACCGCTGACAACAAGTACGCCTCCATCACCACCAGCTTTAAGGTACCTCACAGCCTCTGAGATGGCATTCTCAGTCTACAACTTTGACAACCCGCCAACCGTCAACGTTGTTTCTCGGTAAGAACAGGAATCCATCGTGGACGAGCAAGAGAACCAGAAGGATGAGAACATCCACCTGCGGCGGTTTCTCCGGGTTCTGGCCAACTTCATGATCATCTGTAGTCTTGGCGGCAGTGGGTACCTCATCTACTTTGTGGTGAAGAGATCGCAGGAATTTGCCGCCAGGGATGACCTCAGTTGGTATGAGAAGAATGAGGTAAAGAAGTGAGATATACAAACCAGGAAAAAATAAAGACTAGTGGTTTCTGTTGATGGCTATGGCGTGTCTCACCAGTTGGAGATCATCATGTCCCTGCTGGGTTTGGTGTGTCCGCCTCTGTTTGAGACTATTGCCGAACTGGAGGACTACCATCCTCGAATCGCCCTGAAGTGGCAGCTGGGACGCATCTTCGCCCTCTTCCTGGGAAACCTCTACACCTTCCTGTTCGCCCTGTTTGATGAGGTCAACAGCAAGGTATGCTAGCGCTAACGCTAGCTGCGCTTCTGTCATTTTACTGTTTTTACCTAATAATGCAGCAGATAATTGAGTGTCTCAGTAAAATCTTTCACATGTGGATGCAACAAGGTACAGATGTTCCCAAAGAAACATTAGCCGCTGAAAAATTCAAGATGGCCACCATGGTCAACAAGGAAATTTTATTTGTGCGTTAGATTTGCAAATATTTGTCACAGATGAACAAAAGTTGAAAACTTGCTAGAAAAATCTCTGAAATTTTCTAGAAAAAAACATAGAAATTTCTGAGTTTCAAAAATTTCGGACAGTTTATCACAAATACTCAAATCACTGAGTATTTGTGTATCTGACTGGATTATACTGGTATCCAGTTAGTTTAGAGTTTATATCTGTATCACTGGAAGTTAACTGGATATGTTTGTCTTCATAATGGAGTAAAAACATTCCACACAGAACATCAAATTAAATTTTTTTAATGCATTTCAAACGTTTTTCCTGGTTTTTATTGGACCTCTGACTGGGTTGTTTTTCCCTTCCAGCTGGAGGAGGAGCAGTCCATCAAGAACGCCTCCATCTGGGCCATGAAGGAGTACTACGCCAACTACTCACGTTTTCTCAACGATTCGGACGCCACTCCGCCTCCGATGAGCCCGGCCGACGTCATCAGAGGACCCTGCTGGGAGACGCTAGTCGGCATAGTAACGAAAATCACGTTTATCTCTCATAGTGTTCATTATTTTACCCTGAAAGTTTGTTTTAGTCAGAAGAGTAAAGAAAGCATTTGGTAAAAAGTCTGCTGAGTAACTGATCAAATAATCAACCATTTAATATTTAAAAATTACATCATCAGACGGGACGAAATATTTAAGTTACGTGGAAATTTTGGCATTTTAAGGACAAAAATGACAATAATTAAAACTTGTTTGTTTCCAAGTCTGGTTACTTAATTAATTAGTTAATTATTGTCATTTTGTTCCTCAAAATACCAAAATTTCCTCTTTTATATTTTGGTCCATCTGATGATGTAATTGTAAAATATCAAATGAGTACTTGAGTAAACTTTTTACCAAATTTTACTTTTACTTGAGTAAATTTTCTAGATTTTCTACCCACTGAATGAAAAACAAGTGAGTTATGAAAGTTTAAGTTTAATAAGTTTTTATATCGAAAGAAACTGATTTGCCTTTTGCATGATTTTATTTTTTACTACAACGGTAGAGATACTTTATAATAAAATTACTCAAGTAAAAGTAAAAAGTAAAAATACTCCCAAAAGTAAACATTTTTCCAAAAAAAGTCACTCAAGTAAATGTAACTAATTACTACCCGACTCTGGTTCTTATGCTTTTACGGTGAAGAATCTCAGTTTTGTGTGGAAATGCAGATAAAATGTAATTTTTCCTGTAATTTCTCGCTGTGCTGCAGGAGTTTGTGAAGCTGACCGTCTCAGACATCCAGGTGACCTACTTGACCATCCTGATCGGCGACTTCGCCCGCGCCGTCATCGTTCGTTTCCTCAACTACTGCTGGTGCTGGGACCTGGAAGCTGGTTTTGTAAGTGACTGGAAACGTTTGTCTGTATTGGAGAAACACATGAAATATGCACAGAAACTTTGAAATTTGCATCAGATGTGGAGTTAAACCTGGACAATGAAGGTTTCACACAAAAGTTGATCAACCTCTAGTTGCTAGAGTAGACCTGTCACGATTACAAATTGTCCCAGTAATTATTGTAATAAATGATATTATTGTTTTGAGACCATTTTGAAGTAATATAGCAGTAATAAAGCAAGGACACACTCTCAAAGAAACTTTAAATTGAAAGACTGGAATTTTAAATATTCAAAATAAATAAACAAAACAACAAATAAAATGAATATTGAAGTCTTGAAAACTAAATTTCCCTTTTAAAAAGTGACAGTTTTGTTCTGATCCAGTCTTTGGTAGAGAGAAACAAGAAAACCAATCATTTAAATGGAAATAATGAAGCTTTGTTTAAAAATTCATGTAATTACTTGATGTATTTCTTTTTGTGACAGGCTTAAGTATGACGACATATTGGTCGTTATAGATTTAAAAAAAAATAGAAGAGTAAATTTCCACCAAAAAACTCTGAAATTTTGAAATTAAGCTTTGAATTTTTCTAGAAAAAAATCGGAAATTTTGGAGTTTGAAAAGTCAAAAATCTATTAGAAAAAAATAAGTTTTGAGATTAATCTAGTCTTTTTGATTGTTGGAAATTTTCTGAGTTCGAAAAGTTGTAAATTTTTGATTTTTGAAATTTAGAAATGTTGAAATTTTTTTTTTTTAATTCTTAGTTTTTTCTAATAAATCTTCAACTTTTGAAACTCTGGAATTTTTATTCTTTTTTTCCTGAGAAATTTCTAAGATTAATCTCAAAATAGTTTAGACTTTAAACTCAGAAATGTCCTTATTTTTTTCTAGAAAATTTGTGAAATTACCCCTTTATTGCTGTTTTTTTTTCTTTTCAATTTGCAATGGCCCTATTACGCTGTCGTACTTAAGCAGCAGATTGTATGAGAAATATATTATAGCCTTACTTTAATTTCAGGTCCAAATAGTTATCTAAATAAGATTGAAAGCACCTTGAAATGTTTATCACAGAACCATTGATTGGTTCATTCCTCTGTCATGGTGGTAGCTGTTTTGGTAATTGTTGTCTGATCACTTTCAGCCATCTTATGGAGAGTTTGACATCAGTGGAAACGTTCTTGGACTGGTCTTCAACCAGGGGATGATCTGGTAAAAACTGAAGATGTCGTCAGTGTTTTAACTCCTCCATGTTTCTGTTTCTTGGTGCTGCTGCATTATGATAAAGTAGATTTGTTAAAGAGGCAGTATCATGAAAATCAGTTTATTTTAGCTTTGCATTGTGTTATAATGTTATTCAACTGGGCAAAACGCCCAGGTGGGCCTAGCTCCGCCTTCGAGGCATAGCTCCTCCCCCACTCAGCTCCTTCAGATTAGCCAGCACCAATTAGCAAACACCTGCTAGGCTCATTATAGGAGCTAATTCTCTGGTAAAATGGTTGTTAAAGGGTTAATAAAGGAGCCACATTGGGATTACTTCCTAAAGGCGGAGCTTCAAAAAGAGACAGAGATCCGATTTCAAGGCATTAAATTACAAATTCAGTTTCTTTTAAATCATATTTGATATATGTAGCATTTTAATAACAACTGAAGGTCACATAGTTACTTGATTTTGCTATAAAATGATACGATTTGGTTGGAAAACACTTTAAAAACAATTGCCGCAGACCGCAAGATGCTGAAAGAAGTCTCCAAAAAACCCTAAAATATTTACAACCTTTAGGTTGCATCATTTTTGCTGATATCTTTTGACTGATGATGAAAGCATGTTATATTTTCAGTTGTTTTTTAATCTTGAGTCTAAAGTCACGTTTGTGTTTCTCTCTGGCAGGATGGGAGCGTTTTACGCCCCGGGGCTCGTGGGCATCAACGTGCTCCGCCTCCTCAGCTCCATGTACTACCAGTGCTGGGCCGTCATGGCCACCAACGTCCCCCATGAGAGAGTCTTCAAGGCCTCCAAGTCCAACAACTTCTACATGGGGCTCCTGCTCCTCATCCTCTTCTTGAGCCTGCTGCCCGTTGTGTACACCATCATGACGCTGCCGCCGTCGTTCGACTGCGGCCCCTTCAGGTGCCAAACAAAACCAGCCGAGACTTTATGTGTGCAGAGGAGGGCGGAGAACCCAAAAATGATTTTAAAAAATTATAGAAAATTATACAACAACAACAAAAAAAGAGTAAAAGTAATCTGCTAAAAAAAAACAACAACAGACATTTGGAAATTAATCTCAAAATTTGGGGAAATTTCTGAACTTGAAAAGTAAGAAATCTGCTAGAAAAAATTAAAATTTGAGATTAATCAAATCTAAAATGTTTGACTTTTGGAATTTTCTGAGCTTGAACAGTTGAAAACTTTTGAAATTTAAGGACAAAAATGAAAATAATTCATATAACCAGAGTTGGATAGTAACTAGTTACATTTACTTTAGTAACTTTTTTGAAAAAATATACCTTTGGGAGTATTTTTACTACTTTTAGATGACTACTTTTATTATGAAGTATTTCTTCTGTTACTTTAGTAAAATTTCTGGATTTTCTACCCACTGAATGAAAAACAAACATGTTTTAACCAAAAAAATCACACACACAGACACAAACCTGCAGGTTTTAATAAAGTTTCTGATGTTTTTCATTAAAAGAAACTGATTTGGAAACAATTCCTTTTTGTTATTTTTTGTTACTTATATTGTCATTTTTGTCCTCAAAATTCCAAAATTTCCCCTTAACTTTATATTTTGACAAAAGAAAATTTTCCTGGTGGATTTTTGGTTAAAACTTGTTTGTACTTCATTCAGTGGGTAGAAAATCAAGACATTTTACTCAGGAAAGAATAGAAATACTTCATAATAAAATAACTCAAAGTACAGTATAGTTAAAGTGTAGTTATTCAAAAAAGTTACTGAAGCAAATGTAATTGAGTAAATGTAACTAGTAACTACCCGACTCTTGCTTGAGTAACTTCTTGTGTGAATACTTTGAGAAAAATATACTGAAGTTGTCTTTCTGTTATTCTCAGTACAATTATTGGGTAGTCCAGTGTAGTAAAACTAGTTCTAAAAGTACTTTTCCCCAAAAAAAGTTACTTGTGTAAATGTAACTAGTTACTAGTTGTCTGTGTGACTCTGCAGCGGGAGGGCGAAGATGTTCGATGTGATCATGGAGACCATCAGGCTGGATCTGCCGGCCTTCATGGGAACTCTGTTCAGCTACGCAGCGAACCCCGGACTCATCATCCCGGCCGTGCTGCTCATGGTGTAAGTCAGGGTGTCAAACTGGAGGCCCAGGGGCCACATCCGGCCCGCCAAAGCCTTTTATATGGCCCTCTACACTCATCAGTCAAATCAAAGCCAAAGAAACAGTTCTTTAATTCGGTTTATCTCTTTCAGGCTAGCCATCTATTACCTGAACTCAGTCTCCAAAGCTTATCAAAACTCAAACATGGAGCTGAAGAAGAAGATGCAGATGGTGAGTAGAGAAATGGCTTTGATGACGATGATTTATTTTTATCCAAACAGGAATCACTTAATGGCTGTCCAGTTATTAAGGAAAAGTTGTTACCTCCTAGCTTGCCTTTCCGTTATTGGCTAAGTGTTTGATTTTTCATATTTCCCTCCATCTCTTTGTGTCCAGGCCCGTGATGAAGAGAAGAACCGGAGAAATAACAAAGACAGCACCAACCAGGTCATGAAAGACCTGGAGGACCTGCTGCCCAACCGATCCCTCAGTCCTCCGCCGCAGCCTGGTCAGTCACACCAGAACCACTGTCACGGCTAATAAAAGGGAATGTTAGCGGCTAAACATTAGCTAAACATGAACACCTGATTTAATCATGAATAATTATCTCTATGTAATTATATCTAATGACTTAAATAGTTAATAATTAACAGCTACAGCTCAGTTGCATATGAATAAATAGAGCAACTAGTAATATGCTAGGTGTTATAAAACAAAATATGAACGTTAGCTAATGGCTAATCATTTAATACATATTTACCTTGCTCATTTCAAAGTAGCGTATCTATAAATTTACTACCTAACAAACAAGTTTTTATTGAGAGTTTATACTTATATAACCATCAACAAGCTATTACTTTTCATTGTTAGCTATTTACCAAAATCATTGTTAGCTAACAATTCTTTAGCACACATAACCATATTTGTTCCTGACTCGTCATAAAATGTTATCATATTATGAGATAATAAAAAATGGAATTAAGTTAAGATGAAATGATCATTAACTAGTCATTATGCAGCTACTTAAGGAAATGTTTTCATAAGTTCTTCATAAGCTAACTGCTTATTAGCAAGTATTGCACTATTTTCTTACAACTTTGCTGTTTATTAAATTGTGATGAGAAATATTAGCTTTCTTCCCTTAGTTTGTCTTGTTTATTTTTATTGATTAATGTCAAATTGTTAGCTAGTACTGTCAGTAGCTAACAGTAGGAGGTTGTAATTAGTAAGTTAACTACTATTTAGCCACGTATAGCTAACTGCAGTTTAACAAGATGTCCTGATTTGTTCCTCACTTTTTATTGATTATAACTTAATTTAACAAATTTAAATATGAGATTATCAAAGCACTAATGCTTTTCTGATTAATATTTAATCCATATTTAGCTAACTAAGTAGCTACATTGTGGATGAGAATGAGCTAAAGATAACTCATAAGATATAAGTTAGCTAATGGCTCATTAGCAAGTAGTCCTTCATTTGTTTGTCATTCTTCTTAAACTATTATTTTATTATGAGCTAATCAGTATAGCTGTAACAGGTGGTCAAAGTTGCGCTAAGATTGATTCACCATTAAGTAATTACAATAAAGCTACAGTTGTAAAATATTTTAAATTTTCTTCTGTTTTTGCTAGCTTCTTGCAGTGTAAGTCACTATGTAGCTACTTGGCTAAAGGTTCATAAGCAGGTTGTGACTTGGTAAAAATAATATCCCTATGCTAATTTAACAATTTGAATAGAACTCCTTCAAAATGTTACCTGATTATTATGCAATCATAATTAAGCTAGCTACAAAAATATGACATATGGCTCATACTTAAGTAGCTAATTTCTTAGCCCTGATTCTAAAGTGTTACGTTTCCCCTAATTTTTATCTCATTGGTTTTGTCTGGTAACCCATTAAGGTTGTAAAGCCAAGTTTTCCTTTGCAGAAAAACCACCAGAACCGGAGGCGAAACCCACCAAAACAAAACCTGGTTCTGCTGCAAAAGGAGTAAACTTACAGAAGGATGTGGCTCTGGCTTCTTCCAACCCAAACGCTCGAGGGCCGGTAGACCGGCCACCAGGACCAAGAGGACCCGGGCCGGGTCCGGGTGCTGGACGGGGTCGAGGCCGTGGGAGAGGAGCCCCTCCCAGTTAATATTATGAGAAAACCACAAAAAGAGAACAAACTAGACAAAGTACATAGGCATAAACTAATTTATTGTTCAAATTTGAGTGTAAATATGCAGCATCCACTACTGTAATGAATATAAAGAAAAGTCATGCAAAAAATATTGCACTTTAATTGAAACAAACATTCATTTGTCCTTAAATTATGTTAATAAGTGGTGTCACCCTGCATGATGATTGAAAGGTTTATTATCTTGTGTCTTTTATAATTTGTGATGTTTATACATTTGATGTCTGAAGATGTAAACTACAGTGGAGAAAATAGGTTAATTAAACATGTCTGTTTTTTTTTTTTTTACAAATATGTTTCTAATTGGCCCATTGACATGAAACACAACAGACATGGACTTCAACCCAAGTAACCCACACATTCACTGTTGATTGATTTGATTTAAATAAATAGTAAAAAAAAAAGATAAAAACAAGGCAAGTGCTATATCTGCTAATTTTTTGGCTTTTTATGCCTTTTTTTCAGTGTTTTCAATACATATTCCATAAATTTAACTCCATATTCCTTTCAATTTACCAGTAAATTTGGTTAGATTGGATTATTTGGGTTATTACCAACATCTGGTGGGAATTTCCTGTCAACATCCCGTTTTTGATTATGTTTACTGGAAAAAACATTGACATGATTAATACGTTTTTCACTGTGCATTTTGTGTTTTTTGATTGTTTAAGCTTTCAAACCGTAGAGCAACACGTTCACAAATAAAGACTGCACTGCATTAAGTGTGGAGTGGACTTGATGGACTTTGTATTCAAAAAGCTATTTAATTAATTCTTGGTGGACATGTTCTATTTTTGACATTTCAGGCATTCCATATAGTGAAGCTGGTTGATCATACTGTTTTTTGTCTTTGGGTACCAAAACTCATCTATTCAAGTGTAATAAAAAAGTGTAATATTTGTTTTTCTATTTGGCGCTCCATGAAAAATTAGCTACGCAATTAGCACATGTGAGCACAGCTGTTAATTAATATAGTGATTGTTCTAAGTTAGCTTGGGATAAATCTGCCACCTCCAGCTATTAATGATTTAACTCCAATCAAAATTTTGATCACAAAATCCATCCTGGCATCCCTTAACTTTTCCATCCCACAAAACACTTTTATTTGTTTATCATCAAAGCCTCCTGTCTGCAAACTCCATGTTCTGAAGTAAGATCCAGACGTGTAAAAGGTTGTAGTCCAGCTCTCCTTTAACACCAAAACGCTGAACGGAAGAATGTGGACCGTCTGGTTCAGCCGTTGTTAACAGCAAAGACACTGGGTGTGTCCGAGGATTCCAGTCTCTTTTGCTTGCTGCTTTTAGTTGGTTTCTATGAGTCATAATCTGTTTGAGTTAAAGGGGTAAAAAGCTGAAAACTGAGCGCTGCTACACCTGTTGAGAGACGCGATAGGAAAGCTGACAGGTGATTGGCTGATGCCGTTCAGGTAAAACTACCTAGAAAAGGGTGGAGATGGGCGTGATCTGAATTCATTGCAACGTCGCTCTGATTGTCTGCACGAGCTTTGTGACTCCGGTAAGAACTTAAATGTTTAAATCTGTCAGTTTTCTAAATTATTTTGTTTGGGGTTTTTTTGCGTTTTGTTTGCTTAACTTCCTGTTTTTCTTTCTCACCTGGGCGCAGTGATCCAATTAGGCGTCAACGCCTCTTTATTTTATCTGCTTTCCCTTGTTTGACAGCTGAGATTCTTCTCTACATTTCTCTTGTGACAACTAAATTACTTACAAATCTCCGATTTTTTGTCTCCTGCAGTTTTGTCCATTGAAAGTGGTTTTAAAAATCGAGTTAAAATGTCTCTTTTCAAGAAGTTCTTCAAAGGTATCATCCACAACAGAGACCCAAAGGATGAAACTGTCAAGGTAAATGTACATTTACATTCAGTACTCAAAATTTATTAATTTTGATAATCAATTTATGAAAACCACAAAGTGGTTCTCATTAAATTAAGATATTACACAAGACCAGTCCAAATGGCTACTATGTTAAGTATTTTTAAACCTTAAAATGTATTTTTCTAAAAAAAAAAAAAAAAAGCAGGTAGCTTAGTGTGTTTTATGCAAGTATGGAAAGCTTAGTGGAAGAAAAAAACTGAGGTGTAAGTTATATTCATCACAATTAACACAAAAAACAGCTGAAAACAGAATAATTTCACATACAATTCACTTTTTGAATTGAGTTATTGTAATAAATCGGTGATAATCTATGTTGAGATTCATCTTTGGACTGATTTCTGTAAATCAAACACGTCCATTATCATTTCCTTGAGCCTTATTATGTTTTCGGCAGTATTTGTAATAATCTAATTTTGGTTGTTTATGAAGGTGAAGGAGGAAACCAAACCAAAGTTCTACGGGACGGTCACTCCGTATCCAAACTTCAATGCCAGCAGTGATGCGTCGATCCTTCAGAGTGCCATCGAAAATAAAAGTGTGTGATCAGAAATGTTCTTGTTTCTAAGTTTCAGATATAAAGGCTGTGAAATGCATGTTTTATTTTTGATAAATTACTGAAAAACTTTGCCATTTCAGGTAATTTGAGGTTCTTATTTAGGTTTTAGCTTTGTAAAAAATGACTATTTAACAATAGTTGTATTGTTTTCTTTCTAGAAGTGGATGTGGATGTGATCGTTGCCATTCTTGTGAAGAGAAACAACGAGCAGAGGCAGAAAATTAAAGCCGTTTACGAATCGTCCTCTGGAAAAGTAAGTTGTTGCTGGATCCTGAGTGCACAAAGACGCGTCATCACAGATCCTTCCTCAGCAGCCATCAAAGCGTCCTTCTTCTCCCGGTTTTAAAAGAACCGTCGCCGTCACTGTTGCCTAGCAACAGTGACGGCGTTGGAATTAATCTGAAAGCTAAGGGCAGGAATTAATCTGAAAGCTAGGCCGTCCATTTTGACAGCCGCTCCCTTCCAGTTGTCTTATTTTGTTGTCAGATTTGATACTGTGAGATTTTATTTTCCCTGCTTTCAAACAGGTAACTGCGTCCGTATGCTTTTAAGAACTTTTAAAGATGAATTTGAAGAAAAGTTAAGTTAAATACAGTATTAAATGTCACCACCAGAGGGTGCTAAATTCCAATAATGGGACATTTAATAATGATTAAACTACAGGTGCATCTCAGTAACTTCGCCACGAAGTTTATTTAAGTAATTCAAGTTCAAAAGTGAAAAGTTATTAAAGAAATTTAAAGCAGCAGACCTTTGATGTTGTTGTTTTTTTCAGAATCTGGTTAAGTCCCTGAAGCCAGTCCTCAGGTCAGATTTGGAGGACGTGACTCTGGCTCTGCTTATGCCTCCAGCTCAGTTCGATGCCTACCTGCTCAGGAGAGCCGTCAAGGTAAACCGGTACAGATTTACAACCTTAACTGTGATCAAGATGCAAAATACTGAATCATCTGTATCTGTAGTACGAATAAAACAAGTTTAAAATGCCAGTATTCATAATAATTAACATAAAAAGATGCATTTTTGTTCTATTTTCAGCACCTGAATGAAAATATTAATATTTAAAATGAATTCACATAGATTATCTAGAAGTAGGGATTATGTAGAAGAAGAAGCTCTCAGGATAATACGTCAGATTTTGGTACCAGACCACCAGCAACAAAATGGTGAAAAGATGCCTTAATTTTGGTCTGACATTTGGTGCCTTTTACCTTTTTGGGGGGGAATTTAGTTTGAATGATGGTCCTGTCTCTCTTTTTTTGTCCTGTTCACACTGCAAAAACATAAAACCTTACCAAGTAACTTTGGTCTAGATTCTCACGCACTTGAAATACTAACTCACAAGTAACTTCTCAGCAAAATAGGAGCTTCGGCAGATAATTTCACTTATAACAAGTCGTTTTTTAAAATTTATTTGAAACAATTAAAAACAAAAATTCTCCATCTGCATCGACCACCATGTGCTGGCGGGACGATCTTGTGTTACTTTTGAATTGTGTGGGAGTGTGGGCCACACAAAATCAGCCCAGGGGCCACATATGGCCCGCAGGCCGCGGTTTGAACACCCCAGTGTTTTAGAATCAACGCGTTGCTGATAAATTTCTTCTTCCTGTTTGCTGCCACAGGGTCCGGGAACAGACGAGGACGTCCTGGTCGAGGTTCTGGCGACGAGATCCTACGCAGAAATTCAAGAAATAAAGAAAGTCTACAAACAAGGTTTTTATGAAATCCTCGGTTTATTCGCAGTTCTCCTGTGACGTCACACATGAGAACTTTTAACTTTGTTTTTTTTTTTTTTTATTCCTTTTTTTCTTTTTTTTTACACTTCCGTGAACTTTGTAACTGTCGGCTTGGCAGGCGGTTGCTATGGAGTTGCTATGACAACAATAAGGAAGCCAGAAGCTAGCAACTAGCTCTCGTTTCGTTCCTATCTAACTTATAAACAATAAAAGCACATTACAGCTACTTCATAACTCTATCCACCTTTGAGTAATACTAAGATAAAATATCTGTGATATTTACTGTAGTACTTATGGCCGAGCTTGCAAAATTAGCTTAACTAATTTAGATTATCTGCTAGCTAACACAAACATGTAGCCTATGTGTTTGTTACTACATGTTCTTACTCTGCCAGTCACCAGGACTTTGTTATTCACTTAAAGAGTTTGTGAGTCTCTAATTAATCCGTTTAAATACTGACTGTATTCGTCCATAGATTTCAGGCGAACTCTTTGTTTACTACATAATAGTATGAGATCAGAACACTGCAAAAACACAAAATCTTATCAGGTAATTTGGTCTAATTTATGCTTCAAATATCTTAGTACACTTGAAATACAACAAAAGTAACTTGCAATTAACTTTTCAGCAACAAATAAGGAGCGTGTTTTAAGTAAATAATTAATTAGGGTAATTAAACTATACTAGTTCCATTGGCAAATAATTTTATTTACATGGAAAAAATGTTTTGTTGTAAGAGAAATAATTTGTCTGTTAAACTAGAACTTTTTTTTAATCAATATTAAGGAATTGTTTACTTTAAACAAACTCCTATATTTTGCTGAATTTGTTAATTGTAAGTTTGTTTTGTTTTATTTCAAGTGTAATTAAATATTTACAGTAGAAACTAGACCAAAAATACTTGTTAAGGTTTTGTGTTTTTGCACTGAGGAAGCTCCGTCTCATACAGGTCGATCCCGACAGCAGCCATTTTGTTCCTGCATCTTTCTCATTGGTCAGGACTGTCCACATATTTTCTTTTTGTTGGTCCTGAAGCCATTTGTTCAGTTTAAAAGTTGGAGGTTTTGACCTGAATTTTGTGGTCAGAGTACCAGAAGGAGCTGGAGGAGGTGATTAAGGATGAGACCAGCGGTGACTTCACCACGGCGCTGCTGGCCATGCTCAACACGAAGCGAGACCAGAACACTGTGGTCGACATGGAGCTGGCCAAAAAGGACGCCAAGGTCAAAATTAAATTAAGAAACGCAAACCTGAGTCATTCAACTTTGTTTATTTTGTGATTTTTCTTTATTTTTATTGTTTTGATTTGTGTATATGTATGAAAAAAAAAAACAGAAGTTTATGTGTTAAAGTTGAGATTTTAAGATTTAAGTATTTCTGCTTTTATCAGGCGACTAAATGTCCTCGTTTTATTTTTATTTTCCAGATTTTGTTTGAAGCTGGTGAAGGCATCGGCAAAGCAAACGTGTCGACCTTCATCAACATCCTGACCACACGCAGCGGCCCGCAGCTTTCTAAAAGTGAGTCCCAGAAATGTGTCAGTTGTTGAGTTTCACTCCAAAGTGACGTTACACCTGGACAAACAGGAGGAGCAGCTCTGACAGGTGACCGGGTCACACCTGGGCGGTAAACCGAACACTGGCTGAGACATATTCTATGACCTGAACAATAATTTGAGATGATATTGAGTTTTAATCATAGAGGAAAGCATTCAGGGAACTGGGGGGCGTAAAGTTTTTTGAGATTAAATTTAGGATTCTGATATTTTCATAGAAAAAAGTCAAAATTCAGCAAAAAAAGTTTGAATTAATATTTTCAAAAAGTCTGAATTCTAGTTGTTTTTTTTTTGAAAGTCTGGATTCTCAGAAAAATTTTAATTGTGAGATTAAAAGTGAGAATTCTGGGAAAATTTTGAATTCTGAGATGAAAGTTGAAATTCTGATATTTCAAAAAAAAGTTAGAATTCTGTTTCCTCTCCCCCCCCCTTCAAAAAAAAATACATTTCTGGATTCAAAGAAAAAATTAACTTATGAGGAAAAACAGAAATTTTGAGATTAAAGTTAGAATAGAGGTAGAATTTTTGACATTTTCAGAAAAAAAAAAACATTAAAATTTGGAGGAAAATCAAATTTTTTTAGATTAATTTGAATTTTGAGATTAGTGGTAAAATTCTGATATTTTTGAAAAAAAAAAAATTTCAGATTTCAGAGGAAAAGCCAACATTTTGAGATTAGATTAGACTGAACAGGATATTTTTAGTGGCCATAATCTTTTTCCATATGGTCATGTAATCCAATTCAACATTTACTCTTAGGTTTTCAAGAACAAATATAAGTCTATCCGCCTGTTTTTCCTCATGGATGCCATATCTTCTACTGTATAGCAGGAATATATTTAAACGCAGTACAACATATATTCATTTCGATCGTTCAAACATGAAATGAAAGCTTTGTTTGTGTTTCCTGCAGCGTTCCAGCATTATGCTGCCATCAGCGACCTGACGCTGCCGAAAGCCCTGCAGATGGAGCTGAAGGGAGACATCGAGGACTGCCTCATCGACATCGGTAGGACGGCCTGTCACCAAAACACTTCGCTCTGGACCGTAAATAATTCAAATTATCACGATAAACAGCAGTACTGTCATTATGAGGCCGCTCCCACCTAATAATATGATTAGTAGTGGCTTATTAACTCACTGAAATATAAAAAAAAATCCTTAATTTCTAGAGAAAATTTAACACTCCAACTTAAACATTTTAAATATTCAAAATATTAGAATTCTGTGTCTCACTTGTTGAATTTGTGGAAAAGAAATACAATGAATTGCCCCCTCTAGTGGTGGTTCTAGATGTGGCAGCTCCTAATAATCCATTAATTTACAGATTTTTTACTTTTCAATCTCAGAATTTTTGAGATTGATGTCAAATTTTTCTGTTTTTTTCTCGAAAATGTTTGACTTCTGGAGCTCCAAAAAATTTTTTCTATTTTTCTTTTTAGTTTTCAGACTTGAGTCAAAACTGAGCGTTTCTCAAAATGCTCTGAAATTAATTTAAAAAGTTTTTTTTCTAGCAAATTTTTTAACTTTTCAAACTCAAATTTCTACATTTTTCTGTAGAAAATTTCTCAGATTAAATGTTCAACATTTGGAGGTCAAAAATGTTTCTAAAAATATGAGGTTTTGCTTTTTTGTTGGCAGAAATGCATTATTTATTCAATGGCTCTAATATGTTGCTTTATTGGATCCCAAACCGAACAGAAAATCGTTTATTTTCTGTTCGGTTTGAACTCAGCAGCACCAGCTGGTTTAAATGTTTCTCACCTTTTCGTTCATCTTAAAAAGGTTCTGGACGCGTCGAACTGGACCCTGAAGCTCCACAGCTGGGAGACACAGAAACATCTGGACTCTGTTATTTTTAGTTTGTGACGAAGTTTTTATTTTCCGTTTCCTCTTTCATGTCTAGTGAAATGCGCCTGGAACACACCGGCTTTCTTTGCTGAGAAACTCAATCGGGCCATGAAGGTGAGTGAACGCGTCTGCTGCTCCTAATCCCACTAATAATATGGTTAGAATAGGGATTACTCTGGATTAGGACGGCTACACTGTTCATATTTTACCCTATTTTAATAAACTCCTTAGTTTGGAGTGATATGGAAAGCCGTTTTAACATAAAATCGGTTTTGTCTATCTGTAATTAAATTCCAGATATGTAAAAAATGGTTTTGTATGATGCCGTATTAATACCAGTGTAGATAGAAAAAGCTCAGAACGTTTTACATAATCTCAGGAATGTTCTAGAAAAAAAAACTTTGAAACTTCTGACATTGAAAAGTCAAACATTTGCTAGAAAAATTCTAATTTTGACTTTAATCTCAGAAAATTGCTAGAAAAACCTTTGAAATTCCTGAGTTTGTAAAGTTCAAAATGTGCTAGAAAAAATAAAATTTTGAGATTAATCTAAACCAACTCCTAGAAAAAGCTTAGACATTTCTGAGTTTAGGTTAATCTGAGATTAAAATTAAATTAATCAGAGAAATTTTCTAGAAAAATGAGAAATTTCTGAGGCTGAAAAGTTGAAAATTTGCAAGAAAAAAATTAGAAATTTTGAATTTAATCTCAGAAAGTTTGTAGAAAAAAACAAAGAAATTTCTGAATTTGAAAATTCTAAACTTTGTTAAAAAAGACATTTTTAGATTTATCTCAGAAACTTAAAAAAAAAAAGGACATTTCTGAGTTTGAAAATGTTCAACTTTTGACAAGAAATTCACTTACAAAATGATTTTTCCCCTGTTATACGTAAAATAATCTGCCAGTGAAACTACAACTATTTAAAAATCAATATTAAGAAATTATGGACTTAAAATAAGCTCTTATATCTTGATCAAAAGTTAATTGTCTTATTGTTTTGTCTTATTTAAAGTGTACTAAGACATTTACACTAGAAACTAAACCAAAAATACCTGGTAAGATTTTGAGTTTTTGCAGTGTAGAAAAAACCTTTTGGCAAACTGTGTTTCTAAGATTAACAGTTTTTTATGCAACATGTTAGAGTAACCATACCTAAAAATGTAACTTAACTACGTTTGATCCATGAAAAGGAATCAAAATTTCCAACTAAAACTTCAGTATCTCAGAGTTTTTGGTAGTTTTGGTGCATTCGGTCCATCTTCTGCCTTACCAGGGTCTCGGTACGTGTGATAAGACTCTGATCCGGATCCTGGTGAGCCGCTCCGAGGTCGACCTGCAGAAGGTCGTGGAGGAATACCGGGCGATGTTTGAGAGAACCCTACATGAGGACATCATGGTAAAATACGTTTCCCAAACTGTTTCTGTGTTTACGTTCCAAACCACTTCAATAATGCTTCTGTTTTTGTTTTTTTTTTAACAGAATGACACCAAAGGACATTATCAGAAAGTCCTGCTTGCGTTGTGCGGACCGTACTGAAAACCCGAAGACCTCGACGTCCGAGGAAGCAAAAAAACCAGTCAAATTCCTGCTCTAATGAAGCTTCTCTTTCCGCTTCTATCTCTTTGTTTTGCTGCTTCTTGTAGAAAAAAATGCAAGCAGGATTAAAATACACGAAGAATTAAAAAGTTTGTTTATTTGTTTGGATTTGAGATTATATCTGGAAATTGTGTTTAAAGGTCTGATCCAACATGCCTGCAGGAAGGACATTGTATGTCTTATACTGAGATTAACTGACACAAATTTAATAAAAATACCTTTTTGGTCCCCAAGGGAAATAAAATGTTTTAATTGATATTATCTAAGGTTCTTCAGAGTTCACCAGAAACGGTCAACCTTCACTTCCACGACATGAACATGCTTTTTATTCACTACGGAACAGGAGTTTGATTCTTCTTTTTGTAGTGGATTGTTTGTTCTGCAATTATTGAAAAGTTATGGAAGCCCATTTGATTGAAAAAACAAACAAAACTTGTATCCCAGTTCCACATCTCCGCTAAGACTTAGCTGTTACGAGTCATAATAGTGAGTTAGCCGAGTCATAATTATGAGATAAAACGCTTTACTTTCACTAGATTGACAGAAATGGGTGTCTGTAAAAAAAAATCGCGATACATCTGTTGTACTAATGATTTAAAAACACTGTTCTTAAACTCAAAAGAACAGTTTTTATTTGTGCTTGATGTAATCTGACAGTTAGCCGTTTTCAGCATCAAGCTAGCACCTGTGGAGGTAAACAGTGATTTTTAGAGTACAGCAGAATTTTTTTTTTAGCTGGTTAGATGTAATTTTTTAAAATAGAACTTTATTTACTGTCATTTACGTTGTTTTGCATAGTAAAAATGTTTTGGGTCAGCGACGGCAACAAAAAGTAATCAGTAAAACAATAGTAATTGAACAATCAATTCAAAAAATAAAGGCATAAAACAATTACCAGTTTTTTTTATGACACAAACAAAATATAAAATGTTATGAAAACGTGACGTTTTAAGACAAATCAATAAAAGTATTAAAATACTGGATTTCTAGCACGGAGCATCTGTTTTGATACAGGAAATATTGTTCAGTGTGAGACCTCTCGCCTCTGCGCAGAGCCGCGCAGCGTCAACGGTCACGTGGTCTGTACGTGACGTAAACTGTGTCGTATGCGGAAGCGTCAGGGCTTTATGGGCTGTTCGGGTAGTTCTCGCTCTCCTTTTCTGACTTTTATCGTTCATTATCGTCGTTTTGAGATATAGCGGGTTTATTTTCAGGCTCTATCGAACCGTGCAGATGCGTTTCTTTGACATCCGGCGGCCACAGAGGACGTGACGGCGGTAGGAACGGCAGCATGAACCCGAGTCAGAGGAGGCCTTGTTGTTTACTCCGGCGGTAAATGAGCGCCGCTAGTAAGATTTTATTTCTCCACTGAACGTGATGGTGAGGATACTGGGAACATAAACATACTGGTACCGGTCAACATGGAGGATAAATACAGCAGCAACGTTTTGTCGGGAGGGAAACTGGGAATGGTGGAAGTTCCTGATTCAAGGTAACATCTGTTCTGGTTAACTTTATTTTTATTCATTCAGTTAATTTTAATATTATTTAAGTTTGCATACGCTTCTGATAGGAAATAAATTAACTTTGCCTCTGAATTTTTCGTATTTTTGTTCACTAATTAATAAATGAAACACTCAGAATGTGTTTTAAAACAGTTTATTTATCTAACTTGTACCCACATGTGTATTTTATGCTGTTTTTTCCGACAGGTTAACCAGATACATTGTCCTGCTGATCCTCTCAAAGATCCTGAAGGCTTTAGGTATTTTTGAATCGTATGATATCCTGAAAGTCGTTCATATAGTTCAGTTCATCTTCATATTAAAGTTAGGGTGAGTATTTCTTCTCCGTTCTGATTCATTTGTCAATGGTTTAGTGTTTATGTTATATTAATAACATAAATGTGTGTGTTTGTAGGAGTGCTGTTATTCTGCTTGTCTTTCAAAAACCCTTTTCTTCTGGGAAAGTCATCTCAAAGCGGCAGGTTTGTTGGATTCTTATTTTTATTGCTTGTTTTTCTAGTAAACTTCTAAAAAGTGTGGCAGGCATTTATAGTCAGCCTCTATTGATTCGTATTTTGTAGAATTTCATCTGGAGACGTAAAATTGCACCAACAATTTTCAACAGTTACTTTTTTTTTATAAAGTTACTCTCTAGGATTTCGGGATTGTTTTCAAAAAAATTTTTGCAATCAAAGTCGATCATTTTGTGATGCTACTTTTTAATTTTTTACATTTTTTCCTCATTGAACCACATCCAAAATCTACATATAGAAGAAAAAAGACGAGGGAAAAAAATCCAGGAAGGCAGGAGCAGCTATGTAGTAAAATAGAATATACTGCCACCTGCAGGTTGGAGGTAGCATCACTTAAACTCAGTGTTTTCCACAATTTTCACAGAAAAGGTTTTAACTTATAATATGCGGAAAATGTCTTATTTAATTTGCAGATTATTTCATTTTTAACTAAAACTTTTGCATCAATATTAAGAAATTATTGACTTAAAACAAACTTCCATTTCCTGTTTCGTCTTATTTCAAGTGAACTCAGATATTTGCAGTATAAATTAGACCAAAAACATCTTTTTACAGATGAACCTGCTGTGATGAATCAAAGTGTTTTCCTCTTTTCCCTGTTTTAGTGGATAAAGTTGGTTAAACATGCTGTTTTCAGCTGCGTTACGTCCCTCCTGGGCTTCTTTGGTCTCACCCTCTGTGGACCTTTACGGTACATTTTTACATATTCTCACATTGTTTCCCCTGCATAATGTCTAATTGCAACAGTTACGGTTATTCAGCTCCTTATCTTTAAATAATAATTGTTTATTTTGCAGGACTTTGCTGCTTTTCGAGCACAGTGACGTTGTGGTCGTCGCTCTGCTCGGCGTTCTCTTCACCAACTCAGGAGGCGGACCGTCCAAGGTTCTCCTTACTTTATTTATTTTATTTTTGTTTGTTTTCACCTTTAAACGCCAGCGGTCAAAGATTGAGAATTTGAATGATCGTCATTCAGCCAAGAATCTTGTTTTTGATTAGAAATGAGTCGGACATTTCTTAAAATAACAGCAACAAAAGGGGAGCTAGCTTGGAAACGATCATCTAGATTTTATCTCTGTTGGAATAACATTATTAAGGACTTTTGCTATCTAGTTATTAATCGATTAATTCAAAAATTAGTCCACTCATCAGGCCTCCTGCACTGTACTGATGCTAAGTCGAGCAGAAAGAACTGAGCTTCTCTAGTGTTTGTTAGAATGGGCCAATTTTTTTAACTTGATTAATTAGTCATCAGTGTAATCAATTACTAAAATAATAGTTAGTTGTATACCTAAATTAGAAGAATAGGTGCAATTTTAAGAGGATAGTCAGTCATACAACCAAAAGTTATAATATTACCAGAATAAAGTTGTAATAACACGAGAATAAAATCATAAGACAAAGTAATTCTTTCTCTGATACCATATTTGCCATATTTCTAGGACATTTTTTTATTTTTTAATCTTATTTTTTAAGTTAAACTGGCCCAGGTAGAACAGTTTGAAGCGCCCCCTAGGGCCCAGAAACGACACTGCGTTCTTGCTGCTGATGAATGGATGTGCAGCTGATTGGATCCAGGTACCTGAACCGGTTCTGGTTACCTGAGCAGCTTTTTCTGTGGCTTCCTGCAGACCAGAGGAGCAGCTTTCTTCATCATCGCTGTGATCTGCCTCCTGCTCTTCGACAACGACCATCTGATGGCGAAGATGGGAGACCACCACCGTATCCTTTCACCCAGAGTTCTCATACTTTTGGCTTCAGTCTGGTTTCACTGGCGGGTTCTGTTTGGGCCTTGACGGGAGCCGTAACGCAGCGGAGGGACACCATGACAGCGCGCTCACACACTTCCTCTACACGGCCATTTCTCTGCTAGGAGTCGCAGATCACAAGGTGAGTGGAGCTTCTTCTTCTCTACGTGTAGCGCAGCGCATTACCGTAAAAACCTTTCAGGTGGAGAGAAGCATAAAAGTTAGCATGCTAGCCCCTCATGTTTGCCATTAGCCACTTTGAATTTCAGGAAGATCAACATTTTTCAAGATGTCCGCCATTTTGAGCCTTTCAAAACAATTAAATAATCTATTTTAATGACATGGATGAACTTTATGTCACCATATGTTTATGACTTTGTTTTTCTTACTTATAAAGCATCAGAGCAGCAACACGTAGCAAAACCAGACACTGAAGACGGTCGTCTTAATGATTAGTGTTAACTTCTGCTAATCTCTTAGCATGTTTAGCGGTTTAGTCTTAGCTTCCACTAATTCTTAATGTGTTTAGCGGTTAATGTTAGCTTCTGCAAGTTTGTTTTTAGTATTAGCTTTTTCTAAATTTATTATGCACTTAATGTTAGCTCCCACTAATTGTTTTTATCTTTAGTGGTTTAGTGTTAGCTTCTGCTAATTTTTATATCCGTTCAACTATTTATTCTTAGCGTCTGCTAATTCTTTTTGTGTTTAACGGCTTAGCACTAGCATAGATCTGACTCTAGTAAATTAGTGGTTAATGAAGCTAATGTTTTGGTTAGCTGTTACCTCTGGCAATAACTACAGCTGATTGTAATGCAAACAGATATTCTCTATTACAACCACGGCGGCCATTTTGAAAGATCAAAACTTTATCATTAAGTGATAAAGTTTATTTCAGGTTTTCCCAATCAAGTTGAGTCCGTGTTGTTTCCCCGCTCCGCCTGCAGGGCGGCGTGGTTCTGCTGGTGGTGTCGCTCTGCCTGAAGGTCGGCTTCCACACGGCCTCCAGGAAGCTGTCGGTGGAGATCGGCGGAGCCAAGCGGCTCTACGCGCTCGACAACCTGCTGTCCGCCGCCGTGATGCTGCCCTGGGCCGCCGTCCTGACCGCCACCACCGAGGTGACGAGCCGGGAGAGTTAGGGGCGATCAAAGAGGCACCGCAGCAAGAAAGAGAGGAAGATGGAAACATCCGTCCTTTCGTTCATCATTACTTCTTTCCTTTCATCCTTTTATTGTTACTTCCTTCCACACATCCATTTCTTTCCCCCTTTATGTCGTTCCTTCCATCTTTCCTTTCGCCCTCCCTTTCTTCGTTCCTTCCGTTGTTCCTTTCATTCTTTTATCCTTCATTTCTTCCATCTTCCTTTCTTCCTTCTTTACATCATTCCTTCCTTTCACCATTTGTTTCTATCCGACCCATTTCTCCTTTCCTTAATCCCTCCTTCCTTCCTCTCTCCAGGAATTTATTCATCCCTAAATCTTCTCATCTGTCCTTTTTTAATACGTTCATCCTTTCTTCTAAGGGAAGGAATTTATTTGAACTCAAATAAAAAATAAAAAATAATATTTGAAATTTTACATTTTAATTGAAGGTCATCAGAGACAAAAGACAAAAATCTCCATTTATTTATATAAACAATAAATATTCAGACAAAAAAGTAAATATTTCCCACGTTCTGTTTTTATGTGTATAATTAATTATTATTTTGACACTCAGTAGATGAATTTAATCAAACTTATTCCATGTATTTTCAAATATTTGTGAACATAATTTCTAGATGTTTTTCTGTATTTTGTCCCGCAGAGCAAAGTCGACTCCTGGTCTTCGCTCGTCGTTCCGTTCGCGATGATCATCTTCTCCGTCGTCATCCTGGAGTTTTACGTCGAAGCCGTCTGCAGCGCCAAGATGGAGGCTCCGCGCTGCGCCCGCTACGGCGCCTTCGCCCTCTTCCCGGCCGCGCTGGCGCTGGCCAACTTCTGGACCGGCCCGCTGCGCCGACCGCCGCCGCCGCCGCAGCTCGCCACCGAGCACGTGCTCTCCGGCGGAGTCATCGTCAGCGCCGTCTTCTTCATCATGGGTGGGTGGCGAACGGAGGCAGAACCGACCGCACCTCAGTTCATCCTCTGACCGCCACTCTGCCCCCCCGCAGCCTCCAGCATCCTGACGGCGCCGTCCAAGAAGGGGCAGAAGGGGACGCTGGTGGGCTACTCGCCTGAGGGGACGCCGCTGTATAACTTCATGGGCGACGCCCTGCAGCACACGTCGCAGTCGCTGCCGCGCTTCATCAAGGATTCGCTCAAGCAGATCCTGGAGGAGTACGACTCCCGGCAGATCTTCTACTTCCTGTGCCTCAACCTGGTGGGTCGACCGAAGACGACGAGAAAACGGCGCAAGGGTCAAAGCGTCGCGCCGTTAAAGTCGTAACGAAGCGAGACGGAAGTCAGAAAAGCTAAAGTCGTTACATTGTAACATTATGAGAATAAGTCAAAGTGTCTCTGCTAACGATGCTAAGTTATTTTAGCTGCACCTATAAGGTTTAAAGTGGTTGACCTGAAGTTCACCTCCAGGCCTTCAGTTTGATTGTGACGCTGTTACAGTCACCATGGCAACCAGAGTTTTTCACGGTTTTCCGCAGGCCTTCACGTTCGTGGAGCTGTTCTACGGCGTTTGGACCAACAGCCTGGGCCTGATCTCTGACGGCTTCCACATGCTGTTCGACTGCTCCGCTCTGGTCCTGGGCCTGTTCGCCGCCCTCATGACCCGCTGGAAGGCCACCCGGATCTTCTCCTACGGGTAAAACCCACCCAGGACCGCCGCGGCCGTTCTACGGAGCCACATTAGGAACAAAGAGAACTTCTGCCAAAAAATGTTGAGATTCAGATAAAACATTTTCTATTGGAGACTTTTCTGAGTTTGAAAAGCCAAATATTTGCTACAAGAAACAGTCATTTTGAGAAGTTTTTAACTTTTGTTTAAACTCAAAATTCCAGAAAATTTTCTAGCAACTTCTGAGATGCATCGTAGAAATTTTGTGGGAAAAAAAATGGAAATTTCTGAGCTGATACAGTCAAAAAGTTGCTAGAAAAACAAAGAAATTTTTGAGTTTGAAAACTCTAATTTGCTATAAATAAGAGCAATTCTGAAAACCAAGTCAAAATTTTTTTTTTCAAAATCTTTCAACTTGAAACTGAAAATATTCTATTTTCTTTTTTCTAAAAAAAAAATTCTTGCAATTTGTTTTACTTTTTAAGCTCAAATCTTGTTTTTGTAGGACTTTTCTGAGATTAATTTGCAAATTTCATATTTTTTATTTCTTGCAAACTTTCATAGCTCAGAAAGTTTTTAATTCTTTCCTATAAAGTTTGAGTTTTTTGTCAGAAATGACTCCTGTATCCTGCCTCTCGTGTCCCTTATGCTGTGCCGTAGTTGTCCGGTCCGGTCCGGTTTCTCCTGAATGTTTCGTCTTGCAGGTACGGCCGCGTGGAGATCCTGTCTGGGTTCATCAACGGCCTCTTCCTCATGGTCATCGCCTTCTTCGTGTTCGTGGAGTCGGTCACCCGCCTGCTGGATCCTCCCAACATCAACACCGACATGCTGACCGTGAGTTTTTCCCTCGTCGCTCGACGCTTTTATCTACACAAACTCAGGATAAAAAGCCAAAGTAAACCGAGTCCGGAGTGAAAAGCGTCAGGTTTGTTCTGGTTCTGGAAGAACTTTGTTGGATCAGCAGAGTAAAGGCGGTCGGGTGATTTAAGCTCCTCCAGATGTTTGACAGAAAATATTATTATTATTGTTTTTATTAGCAAACAGGATCTAAAGAAAAGTCTGGGTCAGGAAACGGAACAGAACCTGATCCGGTCCCATCTGAGCTCTGATTTAAAGAGGACCACTTTATGAATGAATGAATGAATGAATGAATGAATGAATGAATGAATGAATGAATGAATGAATGTGTGAGAGTGAGAACAGTTGGTGTCGTTCACTTCCACCCATTAACACTTTTTAACATTTTTTCGCTGCTCTGGATGAGGAAACAAACGGTTTTCAGATCAAACGGACTTTAACTGGACCTCAGATCTGAAGTTACTGTGGATCAGGTTACGGGTCACTGCAACCCGCAAACAGCCAGATCCACTGAAAGCTCAGAGACACAAACTACGGAAGACAATTAGAGCCAGAATTCTGACTTTAATCTCTGAATTTGATTGTCCCTGGATTAACATTTTATTTCAGAATTTTGACGTTGTTTTCCGTCCAAATTCTAATTTTAATCTCAAAATTGTGGCATTTTTCAAATTCTGATTTTAATTTCAGAATTTTCATGTTTTTCGAGTTTTTTTTACATTTTTTTTTCCAAATTCTGTATTTAATCTCAAATTATGGCGTTTTTCTGCAAGTTCTGGCATTTTATCAGAATTCTGATTTTATTCAAAAAACTTTTTCAGATTTTTACCTTTTTTTTTTCTTTGAATTCTGATTTTAATCTCACAATTTTGACCTTATTTTACCCATAGTTTTGTCCTTTCCTTCTGTTTTTTTTTATGTTTTTTCTCGTAATTCGGATTTTAAACTCAGAATTTTGATCTTTTTCCAGAGTTTTGACTTTTTTTTTTTCTGATTTTGATGTGGGGGGGTTTCTCTGAAATCTGACTGTAGTCTCAAAATTCTTGCGTTTTTCTCAGAATTTTGACGTTTTTTGTCCTCCGATTTCTGTCATTGGATCCCAGAAGATTAAAGTCAGAAGAGGACAGATTTCTGTTTAATCCTCCTTCATCTGAAACGTGTTTGATACTTTGTCGTTTCTGCAGCCGGTCTCCGTCGGCGGTCTGCTGGTCAACCTGGTGGGAATCTGCGCCTTTAGCCACGCCCACTCCCACGGCGGGAAAAGCTGCTCCTCTCACGACCACGGACACTCTCATCACGGCCACTCCCA
>CAEGAE010083029.1:0-21675 GCA_903067095.1 Girardinus metallicus | reverse complement strand
AAAGTGCTTTACATCATAACAAACATAAAAACAGAGTCATGCAACATAGAATCAACAATCAAAACATTCATTAAATTTGTAATTGATTACGTTTCATAAACAACTCTAAACAGGTGGGCTTTTAGTCGAGATTTAAAGGCACTCAGTGTTTCAGCTGTTTTACAGTTTTCTGGAAGTTTGTTCCAGATTTGTGGTGCATAGAAGCTGAATGCTGCTTCTCCTCGTTTGGTTCTGGTTCTGGGGACGCAGAGCAGCTCCATCTTTCTGGTTTTAGTGAGAACGCGAGCAGCAGCGTTCTGGATCAGCTGCAGCTGTTTGATTGATTTGCTAGTCAGACCTGTGAAGACGCTGTTGCAGTAATCAATGCGACTAAAGATAAACGCATGGATGAGTTTGTCTAGATCTCGCTGAGACATAAGTCCTCTAATCCTGAAGACGTTCTTCAGGTGATAGAAGGCCGACTTTGTAACTGTCTTAACACAACACTAAACTCGGAGGATGTGTGCGATCCCAGGAGAGAGAAACACAATGTTATGATAAACCCAAACATATCCGGTCCTGCCAAAGTCAGCTAAATGTAATCCTTTAATTTTCTTTAAGTTCTTAAGAATTGCTGCTGTTTTTCACGTCCCCATCCTGTGACATTTCACTGCACCCCTCCAGACTCGTGCTGTCAGATGTCTCCCGTCGCTGTTCGCCTGGCTCGTTCTTGACCGTTGACTCAGTTGTTACATAAAACCCTCTGAGGCACACCTGAGAAAACGCCAGAGGTGTCGTCCTTTGGCACCAAACTCTATTTGTTTGTGTGCTGTGACGATGGTCGCCATGTGAGCAGAGTTGAGAAGTAAAGACCCTGCAGCCTCACGCTTCCTGGACGTGTTAGAGGATAATATGATAGTAATTCCTGATGTTGCAACTTGAAATGAAAATGTAAGTTTGAGTTTGATGTAATCATTTGGCAAGCGCGATTGTAATCACTCCACAGTTTGGTTTATTTATAGATTGATGTCTATGTATAGAAATAATAGTGAATTTAAAAGTATTTCTGTCACTTGAACTTTCAAATTGTGTCATATTGCAAGTACACACTTAATTGGAATATAATCTGATATGTAAAAACAAAGTAATATGTAATGTGAGATAGGAAGAAAAACTAAATGTTTTTTTTAAATTGTTTTATAAATAAAAATCTGAAATGTGTGGTGCACCTTCAGGCCTTGGGAGTGGATAAACTTTGTAAATTTTTTGAGGGATATCTGAAATCTAAAGACGGAAACTTTCACCCATTTGACTTTGCAGCATAACTCAAATTAAATCAGATTGAATCAGTTTAGTCAGGTTCTGAACTGAAGCCCTCTGATCAAAACCATTCTGTTTGTATGCTTTAAATACACTGAATATCATTCCACTGAAGTAAACACATGAAATACGTTGAAGTTCGCGGTTATGATGTGTTAAGAGTAAAAGGCTGAAGTGCTAGAGTTGATCAACAATGTTGCAAACGAGTCTAGTTTTGTCATTACTGCGTTTCTGGTGTGGAATGAAGCATGAGTTAACAGGCCAATGCGAAATATGTGAGCAGCTAAATTTAGTAGCAGTTCATGGACGGGCAGCAGGTCAAAGGATATCTGTGGATGGCAGAGAGAGTGTGGGTGGCGATGATGTAAATGATGGATGAGTGGAGAAGAGTTACACAATGACACTGTTTCTATTTGTGTTGATGCATTAAATCAGTTCAGTGCCATGCTCTTTCCACCAGACTGACTTTTGACGGGTAGGGATATCGACACATTACAAAGATTTGAGCCAAATGGTGAATTTCAGGTTTGAACATCCCACACTGTCAGATTGTTTTACTTTAGACCCGAGACATTAACAGCAGATCTGAGTTAAAGGATGCTGAACCAAAACTATCCTAAAACGATGGCCTAAGTCTTTTTGTTTTTTTTGCTAAAACTGATTTTGGAAAAAAAAAAAATGTCCACCTCGCTCTTGCTTAGTCATCAGAAAAATGCACTAATCAGTCATTCAGATATTTGAATTGGATAGCTTTTGATCAACTCTGATCAGGTGATCAGCAGGTCAAAAAATAAATATAAAATTTGTTCATCAAATGCATACAAAATAACTACTTTCTTTAAAGTGCATAAAGTCACTAATCAATAGCATGATACTTTTTCTCAGTTGAACAAAAATCTGATAAAACATTTCATTTCATAAATACTCAGAATTACTACTGTATTCCTTGGACACATAATCACACACGGTCAAAATCTTTAAATTCTAATTAACTACAGACTCACACTTTTCACATTTGTTTTGCAGGGTGGGCTTGCAACATGTATTTGCCTTTTCCTGTTTTTTCAAGTTTAATCACTAATCTAAATGTATTGAACCTCCAAGACACTACATGCTGTCTTTAAGAATAGTGCTAACATGTTGACTGACACGTTGACGTCTTTAAGAGAAAAACTTCCAGTTTCCAAGTGGCAGTTCTGATTGGTTGACCCCTCCGTACTGCGGTAGGTCACCGCTTGTCAACAAACAAGCGTCTCCAGGGTTTACTCCGTTAGGCATGTGAATGCTGTGTGGGTACGTCGCCTCTGTGTCTCACAGACAGGAAAGTTCATAGGTTTAAAGCCCCAGAGAAAAGCACAGAGGCTCTGTTGTGTTTGTAGAGTCAGCAGGGGCAGAGCTGTTGGAAAAGATTTGCTCTGAAAGGGTTCTCAAGAGCGAGAAGAGCTTCAAATGTCTTTGCGCGCGACAAGTATTTTTAGACAAGTGAGGTCAGAGTCGATCAGGCACAAGGCAAAATAATACAAGGCTATGATTAACATATCATAGTCCTGATTATGGTTTGTCTGTGTTCAAGGTGGTAATCCGAAATCTTAATCATCAGGTTGTTCTTTGTAATGTGTGAGCAAGTGTGCTCACATTCCTGCCAGACAAGTTTCTGAGAAAAGCAAAGCTGCTTCTGTGAAGATGCAAGAGAGAGAAACATTTTAAAATGATTTAACGTCAAGTCTGTGCAGACCAACACGTGGACCAGCCTCATGTTCATCCATAGCAGGACAGACACACTGCATACAGATGCTGGACATTTTGCCAATTGTTCAGCACCAAACTTCTCAAGTGCGTAATGCAATCTGTGAGATGTTTTACCATTGGATGTTGGACATAATTAAAGTTAAGAGTTATTTTGGTTCTGATTGATAGGGCTACACGATATTACAGGGGGAAATAGAGAGTTGTTGTTGAATACTGGAAAGACAGAATCCTTTTCCCCACATCACTCCTGGAGAGTTTCATCATTTCAATCGCTGAGATTAGAGCGACACATTTTTTTTTTTTTGCAATCAAAAAGGATTGTTTGGGCAAAACATTTCTTAGGACATAAAATTTTAAGTATCATGCTTTTACATTCTGTATATCAATAATTTATTGGCTCAGTTTATAGGCTCACATCTAATGTGTAGTCTCTAGATGCTAAAGCTAGCATGACGTAGTGTGTCAGAGAAACACAAATTAATCACAGTCAGCATCTTTTCCTGATATGGTGCAACTCTAATGTGGATATCAAAAGTTCTTTCAACTAGCAAGATATGTTATACGCATGAAGTCACTATATGAGATGATAAAATACAAATCTTTTGCAAATCCAACAGCACACACATTGAAACTGTGATGGTAATTGCGATTAAAGAAATTGAGTCGCTCTGATCAGCTGACCCAAACACGAATCAGAAACAAAATGAACGGAAATAGACGGTAACATTAAATTAATTCAAGTATTTCATAAAAATTATGAGCATTTATAGTTATAGCTCATGAAAATGCTGAACTACTTTAAACTAACATACAATCCTTTAAATGCACAGCCACAAAATGGTTTGTTTTTAGCAACAAAGTAGAAGTGGAAAGCAAGGAGCTGGCATCATGCATGTGCAAGCTCTTATTCTCCCCCAAGTGCTGTGAAAGTTTTCAGACAGAAGAGGGCGCTGTTCAGAAAGCCCAGCCCTTCTTTACAAGTTTGAAACACTTTCCATGTTGATAAGGAGCAAGTTATCTGCGCACTAAGCTATCAGCTTGTAAGTTCTGTTGCAGCTCAGATCGTGAGAGTCCGCAAAGAGAAGAGGGATCACTCTGCCGCATTTTTCTAAAACCTTATATAAGTTTTGGCGTCTCCCCAGGAGTTGTTTTTTTTCCCCCTTCTGACCACTTTTACTTTTTCAGATCTTCATTCTGCCATTTTATCTGCTCCCTGCCTGGATTAGACGCTCTTTGATAAAACCCTCCTCCTATTCTCTCACTTATTTTCTTTTTCTCTCGTCTCTGCTCAGACACATACTAACACACTCAAACACTCAGTCTTTGTTGTTGGAGCCTGTTAGATTCCTAAGCAGTGAGTGTATCGGACACACTCAGGCTGCCAAACAGGACTGCTTCTGCACATCCACGTTTGCCTCATCACTGCTTCAACCTTCACGCCTTCTTCCGCTTCAAGTAGAAGCCTTTTTTTTTAAATATATATATATAAACTCAAACTTTAACGTTTCTCCCTGCCCCAGACATTTTTCTGGGTTAAGCTGGTCTACTCAGCTTGTCATGCATTGAGCAGCCTGTGGGCGGGTCACTGTGTGTCCAACCATCCAATCCGCCTGAGCCGGCTCTGCTGGCTGCGGGAGAAAAGAGGTGGAGACTTGTACTGGATTTTTTTAGGAGGGGCGGAGCAGCACGTCTTGTGTCACTGGGCGTGTGTTGTCTGGGTGTGTTTGTGCGTGTTTGCATGTGTGTGTGTGCCTGGGCTGTCTGCTTGATATATATTGTAAGCTAAAGTGCTTCCAGAGCAACTGAACCAGCGAAAGTGGAGCAATCTTGACAATCTCCAGCAAACTAAAGGATACACACGCAGAATCAGATCTATGGTATGTATCTCTAACTTTCTGCGTGGATGTTAGTGGCTGTCTGTCTGTCTGTAGAGGCTTCCTGTTAGATTGATACCTGTCAGATTGTCCTGATAGCTGTTGCCGAGGATCAGACCACAGCATTTGACAGCAATTATACATGATGTAGCTATCAGCTTGGTTCAGCTGGTTTCTGTGCGGCAGGTTAGAAAAAAAAAAAGACTTTGGGAAGAGTCAAGGCGAGGTTACCTTGCTGCTGGCACTGTTATGTCTCAGGTAACACTAAAAATTGGATTAAAAAAAATAAAGGGAACGGAAACGGAAAACTATTCTGTTCTTATCAAATACTTATGAGTGCATCCATATCCTCATCAATATAAATTTGTCAAATCTGACAAACGGGGCTTGTATACGCCTAGGTTGTTGTTCCAGTCTCATATAGGTGCTACTTTTGATACCTCAGTAAAAATTGTCCTGTGTGGAAAACAGCAAGCGGTTCAGTCGTAAAACGTTGGGGAGTTTTGATTAAAATTGACAAGTAACATAAAGATGTTTTACATATTTCTTCCACCTTCTTCCTTGTGTGTTTCATGTGAGTTGCCCTCTTCATAATTCGGCCTCTTTTTTTTTTTTTCACAAACATTTATACTGCCTATATACATATGAAAAACTTCAGTAGCTCTCTTGCTGTATTTTGTCTTTTGCTTAAATCCAGATGAAGATGGAAAACTGGGCATAAAACAGAAAATGTAATGTAAACACAAGAGGCTTTCCTGAGTTTCTCCAGGCTTATATTCCCTTAGACAATGGCAAGTATGAACAGTATCACATCAGCTCCGAGAGTCTTGTACGGCAGGTTTTTTAATTTGCGGCACCACTCCTGAGTTTACTCTGCTGTCTGCTCGCTCATGTGAGCTTCTCTAAAGTGAGAATATTCCTCTTCGAAAGGTCTCGTTCCTTTTTGGAGCTTGCGTCATTCCCTCTGTTTAGGGGATCCACATCATCACAAGCTACCACTGCTATGTAAAAGCAGAGTTAGCAGCTAGCTGAGGAGTCGTTTTCAGCCCTGTTTGTAGTGACGGGTGGGGCAAAGCATTAGTCATCAACTTTCAGAGGAGGGTCGAGCTTTTATCACTGAAGTTGGGTGAGGTATCCATGACACGCTGCCTGTTCACAAATGTCACAAAATGTAACGCGAGGCCGTACCCTGGTTACTAATATTTGTTGTTGCTGTGCAAGAATGAATGACGGGCAGACCTCAAGCGTGTCGCTTCCTGTGCGTGTTGAAGACTGCAGGTTTCATGAGGCGCCCTCTTTTCCTGCTCTCTGGTCATGTGACGACTGCCAACTTTACCACTCCACTCAGCTTCTGCTGCACCGGGCAGTTCTGGTTGTTTAACCTCCAAATCAAAGCAGAATTATTTTGATTTCCATGCTTTTTTTTCTCTCTTTAACGGTTTGTGCATTAAGAGTTTCTAGCTGAAGTGCATCAGAGATATTAACATAGTGTACATAGGTCACGTTTCCACTTTTAGCTCAATATTATTCTAAGGTTGCACAGTGCTGCTTTGCTACAGTTCGTGAAAATCCTTCATTGTAAAAGAGGCGATAGAGGACAATCTGGTTGTTTGCTTGAATCAGTGATGTGTGGTGTTTCAGGAATCCAGTGAGAGGATTCCTGATGTTATTTTGAGGATCACCCAGGAAGAAGTGGTGACATGTGGCAGTGCGGGAGGAGATCACCTCTTCAATGAAGAACTTAACTTTAGCCTGGAGAGCGAGGCCGGAGATGACCTGTGAGAGAGATCTGAGTTTATTATGCCATCAGCTGCTATCAATGTCAATTTGCATTAATAAAAAATGCATGGAACACTTGGTATCACACAGGCAACCTGGAATTTATCGTATTCTACCAATTTGTTGACTTTATTCATGATGTAGAGCAATATTTTTTTTATTTCTGGACCGAAAACACTTTTATGTTTGTATCAGTCACAACGTCAAAAGCGTCAGTTTTTGGTGGACCTGAACAAACCCGGTTTAGTGTACCGATTCTGTCACCGGGTGACAAATGAAGCTCAATGTGACAGACACACCCAGCCTATTCAACTCTCTCCTGACCAAAGATTACCTCTGACAAACATGAAGCAACAACTGAATCTGCCTGGGGAAATGCACATCCTTTAGTTATTGAGTTTTTCTCAGCCAATGAACGCATCCAGATGTCTTTTTGTTCACCCCATCCTTCTCTCCTTCTCTTCAGCTCTAATTATTCGTTGTTGGCTCATTTTCCTCTGCCGGATATTTCTGAGTCTGTTTTGCTCCAGCAACAAGTCTACATGTTCTACTGTGCAGAAAGACACGATTCGATGCTAACATCAATGTTCAGGTCTGGCGCAATTTGATGAGGATTCTTTAGCAGGTCGTAAGCAAGACATTGTTTCAACTTTTCTGGGGAAGAAAAACAATGCCAGAGAGTGAATCTTGGAGTTGAACCTGACCAAAGGAAATGGGGAGTCAAAATTCAAACACAACCCACGTTATTTGCTTGTCACATTTAACTGTGCAAAATATACGAGACCTGCAGGCGCTTAAATTGAATGTGTATTCTGCTGAAGGGCCGTGTTCTGCGGTTACCAATGTGTGCTTGTAGAAGGACAGCTTTTTGTCTTTAAGCTGCTGCGGTAGGGGAGCCATGAGGAATGTAGGAACGCAGCAGTCACACGTCACAGCTAACAGAAAAGTAATTAGGTTGCAATCAACATGTGAGCTTCTCTTGTCATTCTTCTTAACTTGAGGCCTCTAGTTTTTTTTAATATAAAGATAAGTTCCTCGCTGCCCTATAGGTTTTAGTCTTATCTTGTTATTTGTCTTGCGCAGATATTCATTTTTTAAAACTCCTTATCAACATGGGGATGAGAGAAAAAAAAATAAATGGCTTGTTTGGTTGGCTGCCTGCTGTAGCGCTAGTTTCCTTAAGTGCTGCCTTACCGGTCTTTTCTAAATGGCACTTGAAGGAGGTGGAGTGCAACGCTTCCAGAAGGCAGACTTGGCCTCAAGGGGAGACCGCCATCAAGGTGTACTCCATGTTGTTAAACCTGGCTCTGAAGCCGATCGTACACGGACAGTAACTTTGCAGATACAACCAGATGCATAAGTTTGTGACCTTAGCTGGTAGCATCCAGAAATGACATCCTTTGGTGATTTTTCTCCCCACTGCCACCTGCCCCGTTCGTAAACTTACCTGAATTTACAGTGCTCTCTATTCAAACACATTGAAAATAGTTTTTGTGTGTCATCACGTATCTCTTTTCTGTTTCCTTTCCTATAGCTATGCAAAAGCCCCGAACTTGCTACAAAAATCTTTTAAAAAGCAGACTCTTTCTGGCTGATTACTGTAGTTTTAAACTTTTAAGTGAATGTATTTTGATCCAGAAATGACTGATTGCAGACTGGAGGCTTTAGTTTAGTGCACAGTCAGAATCTGTGAAACAGACCACAGCTTCATCATCATTAGCCAGTTGCTACGAATAGACGTATCTTTTTACTCTGAACGCTACACGTCAGCTTTCAAATCTTTTTAATTGAATCTGCAAGTTTGCAACTAAAAAGATATCCAACTTTTTCAAGTGCCGCCCTCGAGAGAATGCCACCCTGGGCAGAGAGCCATACCTCCCTTATAGAAAGTCCTACTATTCTTAGCTTTGATTGTGCACTTTGTGGACCGCTCTGACACAAATACTTACAAAACCACAGCATTATACGTAGAATTGAATCTACATGCATTGTGTACATAGATTTACATTAACGGCACCATTTTCTACAATAAAAATCTCCTATTAATTTAGGAACGTAGATGTTTAATGTGGCAGGGTGACTTCCTCTGTGGCGGAGGGGGGGATGCCCTGGGTGCTTCTGACCTCACTTCTTCCTTTATATTACTTCCTTCTCGTTCTAAACAGTTAATCTTCCAACAGTCTGATGGATAATACAGGAAACAGAAGTTCTAGTTGTTTTCACAACCATAACTGGACAAATATGGCGGTCCCTTTTTTTTTTTTTTTTTTTGAATTATTGAGGATTTTCACCCTGGTTCTGGACATTCTTGGATTTAAATGAGCCGTCTCTCTCATAATTTGTCACTGGGTGGAAACAAAATAAGCAACATGCAGTTCACATTGCAGAGATGGGCCTGTGGCTTGTTTTTGTGTGAAAGGCAACAGCCAACTCTCCTGAGGTGCAACGATTTCTTAATCAGGAGTCGCAGATCGCAGATAACTAAGAGTTATCAATGCTTTAAAAAAATGCGTTAGTCAAAGACAGTATTAATAAACTCTGTAATGAACAAATAAGTGGAGTATGTGGACCGGCAGGCTCGGTTAAGTCTGAATACACAACGTTTCAACAGCACACAAAGCGCTGGGCTGGATGTGAACCAGCAATCCCAGCCCAGCACCAGAGGTGTGGAGGTTCTCCACTCTTCATTCATGTCATTTGAAAGAACTGGGCTGGGTCCTGCTGAATTCTCTGCTCCACCTGAACAGTGGCATGCTTCCAACATGCAGACTACACAAACCATTTATCCTGCACACTTTTTCCCACATTAAGCTGCGAAACGCAGAAAGCGTTTCCTACTGTCGTTATTTCACGTCGTCAGAGTGAATAAATAGAGTAAACCTGTGTTCTCTTAAAGTTTACAGGTAGTCTTAATTGGTCAGCTGGAAAATTGAACATCTAATTAAAGTTATTCCCAAACATTTTGAAGCTTTCTGATTGCAATGGATAGAGAACTAGTGAAGTCGTATTGCATAAAATGCTTCTGCATGGGATTTCCTGCTTGCCTAATGTATTCCTATCTACAATTTTCACCTTGAAACTTGAATGGTACTATAATTTAAATTATTTATTGGAACAGTTGTTTCTCTCAGGATAGAATGATACACTAAGCATCTTCAACTAGGTCAGAAAAACCAATCAGTTTTGATTCAGAGTTAAAATAAATACACTTCCACTAAGCCTCCGTTAGCAAGTTGCAGTCAAACCATCTGCTTTTTGTAGCCATCACCATCAAAATCCTAGGATGTTTTACCAGACCTCTTATCAGCAATGGTTGAGTTTATTTAAATTAGTTGGTTTCTTGTCACAGACGTGGAATTAATTCTTAAATGTTTTACTGTATTAAGTCCCAAGCTTTGAGAAAACCTTTGCAGAAGCTTAATGTCAGTCTGCTTTATTGATTCCAAAATTTTCAAAATCTAAATGTGTGATGTACCTTCATTGTTCAACCTGTTCTGTGAATTACACAGCAAAACAGCCCCACAGCATAATGCTGCCACCACCATGTTTAGCAGTTGCTCTTCAGTTTGAAAGCCCAACCTCATACCTATTGTTTTTGTTAAATTTTGTTTTTATTTCTTTAAAAGACATTTGGGTTGTTTACACTGACCACTGCATATTTCAGTCACCCTCTCGGTGTATGTTGATGATGAAACTCACTTCACTGTGAAAAGTGGCTCTGGTATTCCATCAGTTTCCAGCGGATAAATGGCTTGGGCCTTGGTAATTCCTGGATTATTCTTGAACATGATGTCATTTCATCTGAGGATGGCTGTTTGTGTCACTATAGTTTAGTCTTCCAATAGGTCATTGATCCCAAATAAGCCTGAAAACTAGTTTTGGAATCAGTGAAGGTAACACTGAGGTTCTGGAGGAGTTCCTGACCTCAGTGGTACTGTGAGGCCAGGAATGAACCAGTTCAATTAATTGTTTCAGAAGCTTGTTTCTGGCTAAACAGGCCTGTTGGTAAGACACATCTTATCAAATATTGGTGAGGGTTTATGTATGTGGCAGTGTATACATACATAAACCCTCACCAATATGAAGCAAGTATCTAAACGTCTGATGAGAAAAAAGAAAAAAACATGTCCAGGAGGAACGCATGTAATCTTCTGACTGGTGCTGTATATGTGTTAGCTTTTGACTCAAGAAGCTGGTTTTACATCTAACCTTTTCACTGCTTGGACTTAGTTGCCACATTTTTAGAATGTGGCAACTAAGTCCAGATTACATTTACTGAGAGCTAAGAATTTCTCTATTCCTCTTGAAACTGTTTTGACTTCATTCTGGTCTCAAAAGGTTTTGCCTGCAGTCATCTCAAATTAAAGTAATACAGTCGTCGCTTTAAATACGTGATTTAGAAGGGACACTCAAAGCTAAAACACTAAGTAGATTAACATTTATTTTACTGTGCGACCTCAGCTGAAAAACGGATTGCTGTGCCCGCTTACTGTTGCCAAGGTGACCACTGGCAACAATAATACAGTATCTTTGCACTCTGTTGTCAAACAGCAGTCACACCCTGCAGCCAGGAATGTAGCACTGGACTCATCCATCTCTGACTGGGTTCATGATCACGCTGCCATGCTGCAGTTCTACTGCTCTGAAAATGAATTATGAAATGAGTTTTCTGCATCTTGACTCAACGCAGATTTGTTTCTGCGTGTTTTTCACCAATCCGGCTCTTGTGAAATCTGAATGTTTGTGTTTGGAGCTTCAAATAATTAAGATGTTTTCCTGCAATATCTGCACTTTTTTTTATTTTTTATATCCGTTTTTTTCTCTCTGCAGTCGCAGTCAAGCCAGTCAACACCCAAACCGGCACCTCAGGTCTCTACTGGGAGCACCGCACAGTTTGAGGTATCTAACATTCCTTTGTAATGTGGCTCAGCCACAGAAAACCGTTTGTCGACTTCCTTGTCTGGCTGACCCTGACCTCCTCCTTCCCACCCCCATTATCTGAGCTGTGTTGTTGTTTCCTTTCCTGCTCCAGAACTCGGTAGTCTTGAATTGCGACAATATCTGTAAGAAAAGAGCGGATGCTCTTTGCTGTATTTCCAGAGAAACGTTAGAAAATGTTTCCTTTCTTTTAATCTAAACATGTCAGGGGTGACACTAAAACAAACCTCGAAACATGTGCAAGCATTGTTTGCACACGTTAAATGTTAGAAAATATCTATTATAAAAAATGAGACCTATATCAGATTTTTTGATTTAATGTCTGCCTAAAAAGTGTTCATCAATTTACAGATTTTGTATTTTAGATTTGTCATATTGCAAAAATTTTTACTGTGAACACATAGTGCTGCATAAGTGGGAGGAAAATGATGCATGACTTAAAAGTTTTATACAAATAAAAATCCTTAAAGTGCAATGCTTTTTATACTCATCCCTCCAAGTTATGAAATTATAGAGCTACCTTTTGTTGCTATTTGGGGTTTCTCTTTAGAAGCATTGTACATATGGACACTCAAATAAAAGTAAACTAATGCAAGGCAGCTGATCATTTATTGATATGAAGGAATAAGTAGAAATGAAGGCTTGTCATAATCTGCTTTCTTAGCCAAAATCTTTCATCTCAAAAGAATATTTCTGGTTGTTTTCTAACACACACCTCCACAAGTTTAGCACTCCTCTAATCAAAGATGAACTATGGTAAATATTAAGCAGAAATGGAGATTTTCCAGTTACTCATGCACTGTGACTGTGGCTGTGACTGGCACCTGATCTCTGTCCGACCGTGACCACTTCTAGCCCTCTCCTCCTCTTCTCATTCTTTCCTGTATCTGACTATAATTACTGCATCAATAGCTATAACTTTCTGACCATTTATTATTGGAGTTATTTCCCACTGGGATCTGTCTGACGTGATTCCCGGCACCAGCAAGTAGCCAGAGATCTTCCACCAATCTGCCGAGTTTTACTGTCGTATTGAGTAGAAAATGACCTGGTTCCTTTGGTGGAAGGGTGTCCAAAGTGTGGACCACAGGCTTTTATGGACCATAGAATCGTCTTGTGTGGCCCCCTGAACTCAATGATGATTTAAAATCTTCAATTCAAAATGTTAAATGTTTGATACAAAACAAAGTATTTATTTTGTATTAATCATGTTTCCTGCTTTCAGTTTATTTTCATTATTAGTGTGACTGCAAACCCAGTGATTATACTCAAAAATAAACTTGGTTGTAACTATTTTAGTAAACTTGACAAATTGCAGCACAGTGACCCATATCCCATTCTTACTTCTTTATATATAATATACTAAGAAAACCTTTGTTTTATTTTCTTAGCATATGTTTTTCTAAATGTAAAAATAGTTTCCTGTGGCTTAGAAATGGAGGTAACAGTATGCCTGCCTTTTTAATAAGGTCAATGTGTGAGACCCTTATCATTTAGGTGAAAAACATGATATAAAATCCTTTTCAGCTTAAAAAATGTGCTTTTTTTGTATTGCATTTAGTATTTTTAACTTGTAGAATTTGACACTTGTGGTAAAAATGTGGACAGTACTGCTTCAGTGGAAAGCCTCTGTTAGCTTAACTCTGAGTCTATTCCCTGACTCTCCATACTAAGACTGCTTTTACTTCAGATAATTCACTACTGATAACTACCCAACATGTTCTAGATAGCAAAGACGGGTACGTGTGGGACATTTTATCCACTTTCTGGTTGTTGTCTTGCACATTAACCTAGTAAATATTACACAAAAGTAAGTTTTGAAGGAACTAGATCTTTGGTTCTGTGTTGTAAACTGAAACTTTTCAAATTAAAATTAGAATGGTAGCCGTGTTGCAGTTTTCCGATCCACTTCCCCATACTTGGTGCATTGCAGAAGGCACCTTCAGGATCCACCATGACCACAAAGCCCGGGGTAGTTACCATGGCAGCAGGCGGGGCAACAGGGAGTGGTGTGACAGCAGGAGCAGCTGCTAAAGCTGGAACTGCAGGAAAGGATTCGCCTAAAGCCAAACCAGAGGTAGACGGATGCCGGGCTTCAAAATAAAAGTCGAGGGCTCTTTTGGGCTGTTTGGTGTAACATCCTGCACCGCTTTCTCCTTTTTGGTCTGAACACTTGGTGTGCTCATTAAGGGAAACTGGAATTTCTTGTTCACGGGCTTCATCTCTTTACCATTTACTCCTCTTTATGGTTTGGGCTGCACGTCCTGATCTCACACAGCAGTCAGAAGCTTATCACTCGCCGTTTCCTTTTTTAAGTGGGACCTCATAACTCATATTCTCATAACTTTCCACTTGATGTGAATACTCCTTCCCGACTGCCTGGCTGACCTCATGAATAACTTTCTCAATCTTCCTTTACACACACTGGCTGATAAAACAGTGAGCTGGTTGGTGCTACTGTCATCAGCTGGGACTAATATAATGTCAAATGTAACAAAGTCGTGGACTGTATTTGTTTTCGCTTCTCTTTTGTTTGGTTTTTTAGTAAAAAAAACACTCCATCACTGATGAAAGGTCAAATTTCTTGAAAAGTTACGTCTGAATCCATCCAGAGCTGATGATAAAATACAACACCTTGAAATGTATTCATTTAGCACGTGTTCGTTTTCTCTTTTTTTCTAACCAAAAGCTAGAATTCGGAAGTTGATTACAAATAATCCATTTTAATCTTTTTTTTTTTAAACATATTAAAATGTTAATGGGGTGGAACACATGTATTCAGTCTCGTATTACTATTGCATTCCCAAGTAGAATCCAGTGAAACATAAGAAAATGCCTTTGGAAGTCGCGTAAATTTACCTGCATGTAGTTTAGTCTCCTGGACAGACTGGCGACCTGTCCAGGGTGACCCCCGCCTCTCGCCCGGAACGTTAGCTGGAGATAGACACCAGTACCTCCCGACCCCACTAGGGACAAGGGTGTTAGAAAATGAATGGATGAATGGATAGTTTAATCTCTGTATAAATCCAGCTGACTAAGGAACATCACATCAAATCCGGCCTTTATGGAAGATTGGCAGGAAGGAAGCCGATGTTGAAAGAAAACCTTTGGAAGTCCTATTTGCACCAAGGCATGTAGGGGACATAGTAAACATTTGGAGGAAGGTGCTCTGGTCAAGAGGACCAAAATAGAATCCTTTGCAGCAAACATCCTAGATACATGACAGCCACAGGGTTGGCAGCGTCATGCTTTGGACATGGTTTTCAGTCCAGAGAAAAAGAAGCTGAAGTGTAGGTTCCTCTTCCAGCAGCATGGCCCTATAGCCACAGATTTGATGAAACGGTACAGATTAGCATATTTATATGTGCTAAAATGGCCTAGTCAAAGTCCAGACCAACATCATGTTGGGGAATCAATGGAAAGATTTAAAAATTGATGTTCTCAAACACTATGTATCTAATCTGAGTGACCTTGAGCTATTTAGCAAAGACAGTTTGATGGAGATACATTGATAGACCTTCTGCTGTATTTGAAAAACGTACTCTCTCCTTCCAGTTTCATATCCATGCACATTTTTGTCAATCAAAAAAAAAAAGAAGAAAACATTTAATTAAAGACATTGAAGTTTGTGTTTGCAAAGTGACAAAATGCAGGAACATTTCTGCCAGGCATTGTATAGAAAACTCTTTCAGTTTCCTTCTCTGTTTTTCTTAACACCTTCAAGGTTTTTAAACATTCCTTATGGACTCACTTGTTTGCTTGAGAATGAAAACTTTGGATTTTCATGTTGTCACTTGGCTACATGTATGTAGGCTTCTCTGGGCTCTCAAGTCAAAGCCTCAGTCCATTCTCCTGCTGCTGGAACGGCTGCCGCCACAGCAGAGACCAAACCCGAAGACGCAGCTAAGGTAGACTCCGCTTTGAGTCCGGGACGGACCAGCTGGGATGCATCATGGCTTTTTAAGGAGGTCTTTCCTTCCTCTCTTCGTTTCTTTCGGCTTCTTTGCGTTGCAGAGTTTGGTTTCTGTCTTTTTAACTGGAAACATTGTCTTTAGACATGGTTGTTGGAATTTTCTTTTTAAGCTTCTTTGATCTCCGTTAAACATCAACTTTGATCTTTTGGGGCGGTATGAGTGACCTTGAATCTTTGCTCTCCAGTTCTTTGCTCAGCATGCCTCCGCTTGTTCTCCCATAACATGACACTCATCTGCAAACCACGGTCACTCTGAAGAACTGAATAACAAGGAGAGGTGTACATTTTGTTTTGTTTTTACTTCTACCCTTGCATCACTTTCCTTTCTCGTCTTTTAACCTCGCAAAGTTTGGAGCAGACTTTTCCTCTCTGGATGTCGGGGACTTGCTGCCCTGCCTCCTGTGTGTTCTTCACATGTATTGCACAGTTTACATGTGCACACTGGACATGAACTTGACCTGTAAATTAGTTACGTCTCTTGCATTTTTAGAGCACAACTGCGACCACAACAGTCAAAGCCGATGCCGATAAAACGTCCAAGCCAGCTGCAGCAGCTGTGACTGGAAATGTTTCAGCTCAAGCGAAGAAGGAAGACACTAAGGCAGCACAAACAAAGGTAGATAATCATAATCCGAAGTACGACAGAGGCTGCCTGAAAACAATATGACTGTAGATTTCTCTTCTTGCAGTCCAGAAAGATAACATATGCTTCAGATTGCAATCGACTGTCTGGGCGAAGAATGCGTTTTCCTTATGATGCTGATGCTAATCTACGTTGCAGGTGCAGGTGGAGGTTCCTCCCACGACAGCAAAAGCAACAGCAGCCAAACAGGTAAAGGCGCTTTGAAGCGCTATGTGTGTGTTTGCTTTGTGAAGCATGTTGCTTGCTTGTTGCATGCTGAATGTGTCGCCTGCGCAGGCCCCTGCTGCGGATCCGTTCGATATCCTGAGCAGCACGCTACCTTCGGCTGATTCTGTTGCTCCCTCACAGCCCGCTTACACGGGGCCGGAGGTCGTAGAGGTACAGCATAGGACAGCTTTTGCATGCATTTGATCATCCTGTTAATAGTTGATACAAAAAAAATACAATGAACGCAAGCTTGCATGGCCCTGCTACGTGTAATTGTGTGGTGCATGTTCCTTAGCATGTCACCTCTGAAACAGCCGTGAAGTGTGGAGAAAGAGACGACACTCTGCCTCCGGGATACAGATGGGGAGATATGGTCAGTTTGCTGCTTCTTGCTAAGGCTTCGTTTGCTCTACAGCTTCAACTTTTTTCTCTGCATGCGTCTTTCACGTCTGCTTTCATGAACACTCGCTAAAAAGCTTTCACACTAACGAATCAAACTTAGCCAGATTTATAGAACTGAACGACTTATTGACTAAATTACATTATTTTTACACCAGAGGTGGGCAAAGTACTCAAGTAAAAGTAGCACTACTTCAACATATTTTTACTCATGTAAAAGTAAAAGTAGCTCTCGGAGAAACTACTCAAGTAAGAGTAAAACATTTAGGTATTTTCTTTAATCTAAGGGATGCTGGGGGGAAAATGACGCCTGTACGCCATGTTCCATCCTAGAGTCACTGTCGTCAGAAAATATGACAAAAGGCACCCGAAGGCAACTGACACGTTCAAATGCAGTTAATTATTAGAAGTCTTTGCATGTGTGACAAGAAGTCCATGACATAGTCACCAAATTAGAGGTGTATTTGCATGCAATAGTTTGTGTATGAAAGGTAGCAAGGTGTTGCATTTACACGTAGGAATATGCGTTACTTTTTTTTTTTCTCGGTGGAATTTCTGAAATAAATTCATCATCATCAATAGATGTTTGCACTTTCTATTATTGGATATGTCACAAAAAATCTAAAAGGCTTTAATGTAACTAAAAAATATAAAACACCCAACTCATATGGACAGATTAGTTTGTAATATTTGGAAGTATCAGAAAGTTGCATTTGTATTAGTATTTTTTTTTAAGAGGCTAACAATCTAGACAGGAACGATGGTACAGCACTTTAACATTGACTGGGTGGATTTAATTGTCACTACTACCGTTTACATAAAACACAACACAGCAGAAGGTACTTGGCAACCATATGGGAATAAAAATAAGATATGAAAATAAATTAAATACTTTAAATCATCCAAATGTTAAACCCAGGTCACAAAACAACATTAGATTCTAAGAATATACAAAAAAGTGTGTTTGTTTGGTTGACTTCTGAAAACCCGGACCGCCGTAAAAGGGGACTTTATGTCTAAAATCTTCTGGAGGGGATAACTGTGGAATAATCAGGCCTCCAGGCTGTACTCTGAATGTCTAAATTGTTTGGCCTCTTTATTTTTGTCCTATTATTGAAACATGTATCCTTGTCTTCTCTTTTTTTTAGCCTCCAGCCCCTGCAGATGCAAAACCCAAGGATGTTCCTGTAAGTAACCCTTTCAGTACCGCCCTGTGTCGGAGCTACAGCTTCCCGAACTCTGAACTCTATAATTAAACCCAGAGAAAAATCTGAAACTTACTCCCGATAAACATTTTCCTACATATGAAACCAAAAGAAGCCACACACACACACCCCCACACCCTTGCATGTGTTTACTGTTTCCACTGTATGAGCTGCAGGTTCCTCTGCTGCTGCATTGCTCTGCAGGGTGTTGGCTCGGCTAACAGCTCGGAGTCGGATCTGCCTCCTCATTTTGGAACTGGTTGATTCATGTCGAGCAGAACGCAGCACTCGTATAAATGTGTGTACACGAACAAGCACATACAGTACGCCGCACTGTATGTGCTCGCAGCACCTCAGCTGTAGTTTAATATTTGTTCGCTCTCAGCACACCCACTCCTGCATCGTCCTACTCCCACTTTATTCAGAGGTCACAGTTCTATGCTTCATCTATAATCTGCGTCCAGCCTGATAACATTCCTGGGTTTTTAGTTTGCGCTTATCTCCGAGTTGATATAACAGCTTGAGTTAATGTGCCAAGTTTCATATTAAAAACATTTAATTGTGACATTTTTTTCTCTTTGTGGAATGTAAGGAAGGGTGTGTCTGTACTTTTTCCCTCAGTGTGGGTACATACAGTCTGGTTTGCATTACTTGTCCTTTAGCTTGTGACGTGATGTGCTGTGCCATCTAGTGGAGCATCGCGTGGTTGTTGTAGGAAACCAATTTGAGTATTTTTACTGAATAAGGATATGACATTTGACGTTTCTGTTCTTGTTTTAACGTCAGAAACCGGTGAGCACAGACGAGGCGCTAGATTCCCTTTCGATGGGTTTTACATCCACTGCTCCATCGGCGCCCAAGAAGCAGGAAGTGAGTGTTTTCCCTTTTTTGTTGGCATCCAGCTGTTAGTCCATTCTTGCCATAAAACCCAGTGTTCTCGTGTGAAAAGAGCATCTTATGTTTATCTGTGTTGGAGAGCAAAAGAATTTGTTTCCCATAAAGTTTTTCACATTTTATCATTTCAAGCTATAAATTCTAATAAGTCACTTTATGTGACATACAAACACAAAGTAATGCGTAATTGTACAGTGGAAGGAAAATAACATTTTTAATAAAAAAGTTGAAAAGTAAGGCATGCATTTATATTCAGCCTCTCCAAGCCAAGACTTTGTGAAGCCACTTTTTCATCTAATTACCACAAGTTTTTTTGGTGTACGTTTTCCAGCTTTGCACATCTTGAAAATGTAATTTTTGTGAACAACAGTTCACAAAAGCAGTTTGATTCGGATCTGGACTTTGACTGGGACCATCCCCATTTCGCTCAATCCGTTCTCTGTTTGCCTTAGACTAACTTTTCTGTCCCTGCTAAAGAAAACATTCCCACAGCCTGATGCGTCTTCTGCCATGTTTCACTCTGGGGAGGTTCAGGGAGATTTTACGTTTAGGCCGCAAAGCTTCGTTTGTTTCTCATCTGATCCCAATCAAATTCATGGATGTTTGGTGTTGTAATATAATAAAATGTGGAAAACTTAAACTATGTCAAATGCATAAAAAAAAAAACCCATGTCTTTTAAACATCATTATGGTATCATTACAGAAGATGGGAGGTTTGATTCTGGGTTTGTATTGCAGAAAGCTGCTGCAGCTCCTGCAGCTGCTCCTCCTGCTGATAAGAAAGCCAGGATGGACAAAACCTCAGATGAGTTCTCATTGGACGCTGCAGTTTCCTCTCTTCCCTTCACGGTATTTTCTCACTGACGCATCCCGGCAGCAAAAAGCTCTGTCCCAAATTTTAAATAAAACACAGTGTTTGCTTTAGTAACTTGCAGCCATTGATCATGAAATTGCTGCCTTTGTTTTTGAAAAGCAGAAGTTATTTCTAAAACCTTCTAAAAGCTACGAGGTTTGTTTGTAGTGACCATTTATGTTGAATTTTTGTAAATCATAAGTTTGGAACCAAAATCTGCAGTTCATTATTGTATTTGGAAATGTTGCGATTACGTTTGGTAACTTTTAGACTCTCCCATTAACAACAGGAGGGTTTTTTTATTTATTTTTTTTTTATGATTTTTTTTTTTGGATCACTTTTCAAACTTGTAATACCAGAAAAATTAACAATTGTTATAAGTTGTAAGACTTTTTTTTTTAAAGTATTTTGTCTACATTTTTGGTAGAAATAAACATATTTTTCAAACAATCAAGTCGGAAGTGGTTTCAAAAAACGAACCACCTGCTCCACCACCCATGACTTTTCCTGAAATTATTTTGATTTTGGAATTTAAAAGACCTTGACAAGGTTTATGCATTATTAAGGGGTTAAAAAAACAACATTGATTTGATATTTTGAATTTGATTGGACTTTTATTTTGCTCATGGACGGCACATTATTGATAACACACTTAATGAACCAATTTAGTCGACCCTTAGGGCGATCGTAGCTCTTCTTAGCTGTAGAATGAAAATATTGATACGGCTTCCTCTGATACAAGCCGTGTGTTTGGTTTCTCGTTTAATTTCAGGTTATAATGTCTGTCCTTGTTAATATTATTCTGCCGTCTGTGTGATGTTGTAGAAAACCGTTCCTCCGATAGCTGTGTGCCCCGCCAAGGTCAGCACCCCGGTCAAGTCTGACAAGGTGAGAGAGGCATGAGGTTGAAAACGTGTCTATATAGTGAATAAGTGAGCCAGATCAACTCACCTTTTGCGTCTTGGTGTCCTGTCAGGGTGAGTCCATCGCTGCGGATGCTCTCAGTGCTCTCGATGACATGCTGGGACCAGCTGAACCAAAACCGGAACCTCCCAAACTCAGACCTAAAGATGTCGTGAAGGTAGGAGCCCAAACAGCAGCAAGTCCCTGATTTTTATCGCCTCTGAGCTGAAATCTGTAAACAGAAATGATTTAGACCAAAGCAATTGGCTTTCCAAGATGTCTTATTGTAGTTTTTTTGTTCTCATAAATGCGTAACTAATTTTAACAGGAGGCAAACATCAAGTCGGAGGTGGGTGTCCGCGTAGGAGAGAGAGAGGACACGCTCCCTCCAGATTACAGGTTTAAGAAGGAGGAGATAAAAAATCTGCCTGCCCCTAAACCTGAGGTAGGACATGGAGAAATATGTACATTACTTCTAAAACAAATGGTGAATAGTTCATAGTGGAAGAGGTGAAAAAAAAAAAAAGAAGTTTTTAAACTCTTTTACTCTTTGCTTTCTCTTCTGGTAGCCGACTATGGGAACCGGAGAAGCTTTGGACATTTTATCTGGAGACTTCACAACCCCGTCAGCAGCAGTTAAAGTCCAGGCTCCGGTGGTCACACCGTCAGCTGCTCCCGCACAGGTACGTCATTTATACTATTAATGTGACACAGAGGTCCGACTCGATATTTGCAAAGTTTTGACCAGTCAAACCAATTTTAGGCAATTCCAGTTTTCCCCTGAGCTTTATTCCGCATCATTCAGGTTCTGTTCTTGCCATTAGAGAACATTCTCGGTTTTAATATTATTAAAAAAAAAAAAAAAAAAAAAAAAAAAAGAAAGCAAATTTAACTAATAGAGACCCATTTTAAAAAAACGGCTTGTTTACCTTACTATATTGAAGAAAAGAGGTACATGC
>CAEGAE010083022.1:0-15014 GCA_903067095.1 Girardinus metallicus | reverse complement strand
ATGGATGGATGGATGGATGGATGGATGGATGGATGGATGGATGGATGGATGGATGGATGGATGGATGGATGGATGGACGATCTGACAGTGATGAACCTTATTTGTGAATTTGTTTGAGTAACTTAATCATGTATAAAACAAACTAGCAGCTTGTGGTTAGACAAACTTATGGATGTATTAGCAGCTCTTGCCAGGATGGTTGGAAGTTCTGTTCTGATTAGCATACCGTACATACACTTAGTTGTAAGTTAAGCAGCTTCAAAGCCTGAGTAATTAGACCACTTGTTAGCATTAGCATATGAGCCTGTAGCCCATAGTGGGACAATCTCAGATGATTACCCATAATTCCAAGCTTTCAGCACTGGCATAAGCACAGTGGTATGAGGTGCAGAGCACTGATACCAAGCTGACATTGAGGTTTGTCATTGAGATTGCTGATTGGGCTGAACTGATCAGAGGCAGATAAACACACAGCAGACAGCTTTGAGTTGATGAGACATGATTTGATCAAAGAGTCTTTGTAATAACAATAATCAAATTGTCTCCATTCATACGGAGGCGAGAGCTACAGCAGGATGATGGCATTCCCTGAGGATCCACTGTTCTTTCTCTTCATTTGGCTATCATCTGTTTTCCTCCTCAGAGCTTTTATGTTAAGCAATGAAATTCTCTCACTTCCTGTCCTCTCTCTCATGTTTTCTCTTTTTCTTTCTCCATGTCATTTAATCTCCCTCACTCTGACTTCATAACTTCATCTCCATTTGACTTGTTGCCCTTAGTACTCTTCAAAACCCCTTTGACTTTCTTTATCTCACTTCATCATTGTACCTGCTCACATTTCCCAGCTTAAATACCTTTTGCCTTCTACTCTATTAGAAAAAGTTCTTAATTGAGTCTAACATGAAGCTAGTTAAACTTTCCAATGATTATTTTGGCTTTTTGTGTAACTCAGACCACCGTTATCAAAATCAGTACAAAAATCTCAAAGTATACAAAACCTCACATATTTGCTGGGAAGTTTTCATTTTACCAGTGATAAATGAGGGAATTGCTCTTAAAATGTGTAATTAAGTTTGTCACAGTTTTAAGGACATTGTTTTCTGTTCAGTTTTTTTTCACTTATTTCATTTTCTATTATGGCAACACTTCAGAAACATAGATGAGCAATAATTCACCACTTATTTTGAACATATCAGTTTTTCTTTTAGACAGTTTATGTGAAACATGAAACAGTGAGATGATTATCATTAACCACACGGTCTTGCACAAACAGATTAAGCTAGCAGTGATTTTAAAATCATTTTAAATGATTTCAAAATGCATTTTCCATTGTTGTTAAAATAAAGTGGAACTTGTGACTTTTAGAGCACAAAGGTTGAACTGGCAAATCTAGATTAGCTGTCGTTTCGTCTTTTCTGAATGGATTATCTTTATCCATGGATGCCATTTCTTTTTTGTTTATTTTTTACTAGTGGAAAATTTTTTTCTCAAGGTGACCATAAAAAATATGAGGTGTAGAATTTCACCAACTGTGTTTTTCTACTAACTATTTTTGACTATAAAATTCATATTTATTAAATTTTTTACCGACAGAGTACTAAGAGAAGTTTTATTTAATTTTTCTTGTATTTTTATTTATCTATTTTTTGCTTAAGTTATGAATGACACATGGAAAACAAAATAATTCCGTCATGCCATTTTTTACAAGTCTTTTTTTTTTTCTCTTGTCATCAAACATTTCACAGGAAAAAATCACAATTTATTTCCTGAAGAGAACAATGAAAGACTTGCATGACATTTTTTTTATCCACCTCGCCTTTCAGGTTGTTTCCCATCAAATGGCTTGTGGCAAAATTTAATTATTACTTCTTGGCATTTTTTCTTCCAATTTTCCTTTAAATGACAGATTTGTGGAGTGTGCAAATGATTTTCTTTCGACGGATTCTCCCACCTGAGGTGTACAGCTCCTTAAGAGTTACCGTTAGCCTATTGGCTGCTTCTCTAATTACCGGTAATTGTCTCCTTACCCAGCTTTACAGTTTAGGTGGATAACTATTTCTCAGCGTGTGTGTAGAGGTGCCATCCTCTTCATTTTCAGATGACGTATTGAACAGAGCTCCAGGAGGCTCGAACATGATCCGTTTTAAAATTCTTCATCATTTTATCTCTGAACCTGTCTGGCATGTTTCTAATTTTCCATTTGCTTTCAAATGTCATTTAACAAACTTGTGAGATCTTCACAGAATAAAAGAAAAAGCAAAAGAAAAAAAACATGCACAACTTTTGTGTCTTCTTCATATTTACACATACTTGTTTTAGTCATTGGCATCACAAAAAAACTATATTGCATTTCACAATTAAGATAACATGTTCAAGGACAATAAATACTTTTCCACGTACTGTATATGAGCCTCTAAAGATGTAATTTTGCAAGCAACCTGCATTTTTATTTATCCAGTATACTGTGTATGCATACATGTACACATACACTTACATATACGTTCATATATAAAGACATCTCTCTCATGCCCCTCCCCCCACGTGACCACCAGTAGTATGTTGTCTCTAATGGGATTCAAAGGCTTGGTTCGCCCATCAGACCCAATCAATAGGCCTTTCATTGGCTGCAATCTCTGAGCGCTTTAAAAAGAACAGTTTGTGCATGTGTGTAGGACTGTGTGTATTCTAGCATCCTCTTCCCTCACTGATCTCCCCAGGGTTCTGGAAAGACCTACACTTATTTGCTCCACACCCACTAAAATACACATATAGATACACACATGTCACACACACAAACACACCCACTCCTACATATACCAGCTGGACCAAATATTCAACTGATAGGGCACCTCCACTCCACCCGCTGTTGCCTGGGAGATGTGTGTGTTTGCGTGTGTGTGCGTATTTGCGTGTGTGGGTGCTTTTGTTTGTAATGCCTTGTGGGGACCACAGCCTGGTCCCCACAAGATATAGAAATGCTGTTTTTGGGTCAGGGGTTAGATTTAGGATTACAGTGTGAATTGAATCTTAGTTAGGGTTAGGGCTAGGTATGTAATGGATAGGGTTAGGATAGACGGTCATGCTGTAGAAATGAATGGAAGTCAATGGAAAGTCCAAACAAAGATAGCCACGCAATCTTTGTGTCTGTGTGTGATGATGTATGTGACCAAGTAATACAGAGACAGAAGTACTACTTGTGTAATATACTTTATAAAATAATGAGGCTGAAAGGATGAATTATGACTTCTTCAAATCTTTCTCTACTTTAAAAAAAAGTCTAAAGAATTTTAAAGTCACCACATTCTGGAGTGAACAAAGAAGCAGTAGTAATTTTTAAACTGAACAAGGTCAAAGGCTGAACTATAAAACTATATTTTAAACCTCACACCAAAGATTTTCTTTAACTACCTGATGGGCACATGGAGAATGTTTTGCTGGTGAATTATGAACATTTTAACACATTTATCTGGCTGAACTGAAGTTAGAATGAGTTAATCCGCACTACAGGCATCAATCATTACAGATTGACCCACAAAGGCCAAAAGCGTTTGAGACTATAACTATCATCTTTACTTAGTCCCTTTTTTCGGGTGGTGTCCTGAGAAATTATTCATTTCATTAATCGAAGTATTCATAAAACGGTGCACATATGAGATATGGCCCCCTGACAGCTAATGGTATGGACTATATCTGTTGCACAATGTTAACCATGGCTAAATCCAAAGGGATCATGGTCCTTTCAAGTTTTGGTGTAGATTTGATGCCATACATTCAACTTGAAATAGTTTTGATGCGCTAACTCCTCGTCGCTTAATTTGGCATTTTGCACAACTTGAACTGAATTGTGCAAGTGTCAAACTGCAACAAATGCGCAGCTGAAATTGTGGCAAAACTGAATCATTAGCAAAAATCATGGGGTCATTTTCAAGGAAAACGGCTGGAAGGAGAGGTAATTCTTTAGATCAGCAAAGTGTTGCTTTTATTTGATATTATAGTTTTAGAAAGTGTGGTTTGGGGGAAAAATGTATCCCATCCATTTGCTTAGTGATACTGGCTTGTGTGTATTGTATTTTTTTGTAATTTATAATCTAATAATTTGTTGATATTTCAATGAAACCAATTTGTATTAAGTCTTTAGTTCTACCTTTAACTCTTATCCTTATGAATAGGATATTTTCTGATGTCCATTACTGATACTCAAGTGACAGCATGCAAACAATTTTGTCTGTTTTATAAACAGAAATAACATGACCATGATGTTCTTACAATTAAAAATTGTATTTTAATCTCACTTAATTTGAATACAAAACAATTTCACAAATATATATTTGTCTTAAAACACATTCCAGTGTTTTTTCATAAGCAGTTAGTTGAGAATGGCTGATAGATGGAGCCCAGTTCAAGCAGATTATATTGTGTATGGCTGATTTTGATTTAAAAATCTAAAATGTGTTAATAAATGCTGTTGGAGACATTAATAGTTACTGATAGTCAAACAGGATCATTGCTGCACAATAAAATACATGTGAGGGAAAAGGAGATGAAAAAGCAACAGATCCAAAGAGAAAAAAAGACGAGGAAGAAATCCTGGCTTTACTCTGCTGTAATCAACAAAATACATGCAATTATTCATCCTGCTAATAACTACAAAGTGCAAGTGTGACTATCAACACAAAAACACACTCTGACATCAAGTCGGTTGGCTAACATGGTATCAAGAGTGAAGCAGTTCAAAGTCCTATTAGCAATGCTTTTTCATCCCCTTTTGCTTTATTTACCATACATGCCAATTAAGACCCAAGAATTCTAATTGAAGCTAACCACCACAAACAGTAACACTGCTGGCACTTACAACCGAGTCAACATATGCAAGCAAACCAGCAAAATAACACAAACAGGAAAACACTAGAGACAGACTTCAACCCTTGTGTTGTCTTGCGGGCCAAAAGTGACCCCACTAGCATGTTTAGCTGTAGGAAAATTACCCTAAACTTTCTTTTTCCGACTTGAAATTTTATGACTTTTCCTAAATTGACTCCGTCATTAGAAAAAGTGATACTTTGTTTTTGTTTATATTTTCTTGTGGGCTGTACACGACTAGGGTACAAGGATTGTCTGATGAGTCATTTTGGACCCATGAATTATAAAAACATTTAGACACTAGAAAAAGAGTTCAAAGGCCACACACAAACTCTCTCTAATACATACACACACACACACACCACCCCCCCCACACACATATCAAAGAAACTGGATTGATGTACGAAATGAACTTACACTTGACCTGCACCTGCACTCTCTTCCCTTTAAAACAGCTCAAAGGGAAGAGAAGATATTTACTTCCATGGTGTACAACTTAATTTATAAATACATTTTAGATATAAATTAGAAATTCTTGTGCTGAAGATGTTCAACGTAGGAGCGTCTTTATATGGAGAAGAACATCTTCATGCTATGAAGATTTTCTTGAACATCTTGTGTTGAACATTTTGTGTTCAGTATGGGATGTTCTTCATCTTATGCTCAACGTGGGGAATTAAGCATAGGATGTTCTTCATCTTATGTTGAAGATGTTCATCATGAAAGCATCTTTATAAAATGAAGAACATTTTACAAAGAATGTTTGTAAAACGGGATGTTCTTCATCTTAAGTTCAATGTGGGGTGGGAAGGATAGGATGTTCTTCAGCTTATGTTGAAGATGTTTAACATAAGAACATCTTATAAGTTCAACACCTTATGTTGAACAGAAGATGTTCATCTTGTGTTGAAGATGCTCAGCATAAAAAAACATTTTTTTTTATCTCATACAGATGTTCATCTTATGCTCAACACCTTATATTGAGTAGAGGATTTGCTTCATCTTGTGTTGAACTTCTCATGTAATTATGAGACACAACATAAGAGCTGATGTTAAATTGTTCACAAAATCAAACTATATTGAATTTCGTTGTGTTATGAGAGGTATTTTTATCACTCACTTCCTGAAAAAAATAAAGGAATTAACCGTTGACAAAAAAGTTCCAAATGGTTGACGTTTTGTTCCCTTTCAGTATAATTAATTCAGAAGTAATAACTTCACATTTATATAATTATAATAATAAACCCTTACTGTGTAAAAGAAAACTTTACACAGTAAACCAACACTTGGTTTGTGGTAAAAAAAATAAAATAAAAAAAAAGACTATAATACTGAACAAAAATAATACTGTTGATCATCTTTTTGTATTATATAACAAAAATACATGATAAAAAAATTAATTCAATTGAGTTGAATTGATAAATAAAAGATTGTTTCATCGTGTAAAACAGATTTTGGATTTAAAATGCAATTAATCTGCTTTATTTTGGGGCTTTTGTTAGGGCAGGTCATTTGGGGAGTAAACAGAATGTTAAGATCGCATGAGGGTTAAAATGCTTTTTGCCAGTTTACAGTTTTTTGTTGTTTTTGATGCTAACTTTTTATTTTTAAGATTGTTATATCTGCACAGTCTAATCAGGGCCACTGGGGCAACAAGTCCAGGAGGGAGATTCAGAGATTCAACGGTTAGTCTAATGCATAAATAAAACCGTACTGTTTTGTATGTAGACGTATGTAGCACTTTGTGCTTTTCAATTGCTTTTCACATTAAAAGTCATTGATCTCATTTTAGATTTGGGCTCATTTTTTCAACAAAACCTAGATTACTTTGTCATTCATTTAAACCTTGCCTGGATCAAGTTTTCTGTGAGGCTATAGCTTTAACTAGCTAAACCTATAAGCTGTGTGAAGCTCTTGCTAATAATTACTGTTCAGGAAAAATCTTATCAGCTAGTTTATTTAAAGATGAGAAGATATTTTAAATGCCATTTTGTCAATTAAAACCAGACATTTTATCAAGATTTTGGGTTACCTGAGCTAGTGCTCCAGGTCTCTGCATACAGATGTTTTAAAATGGGGACTTTTGATATAGTGTAGGGCTTCCTCATGAAGTTAACCTTAAAATTAAACAGACTTCTGACTATTATAAAACATGGCTGTATTGAGAATCGGGCAGCACACTGGATCCGAAGACTAACAGACACTATGACTGTGTTTCCTTTGCAAATGTGCATAAATCTTTATTCATATTCTGCTAATGTCAAAAAACATAATTCTGCAAATACTGTTTCCATTGAATAATAAATTAAAATGTGACAAATCATTAAAAATCATGGTAGCGATGGATGTAAACCGTTGCATGAGATTATATTCATAATTCTTGTTCTAAACTGTCCAGAACATCTGCTCTGCTCCATAGAGAGTTTGATCTTCTTCCATCTGACCGCCCCTTTAGGACGCTAAAATCAGAACCAGACATTGGGTTTCTTTCATTCCTACAGCCATTACTGAGCTTAGTCTCGCTGGCTTAGCCTACAATACCTTTCTAGATTTTTTTAAATACATATTTAATTTTCTTATTATCTTGAGAGCACCATGAATTTGATGTGCTAGAGCATGAGTCACTTCTCATAATATGTGTACTAACAAAATGAGTAAAACTGAAACTGAAATTACTTCAGCTCTCATCTGCCAGCCATCAGAGGAGACGGCAACGTTTTTATACATATTCTGCGCTTTGGGGAAATTATAGTTGGTCATTTACAAAGAGCTATGGCTTCAACATGTTAAAAATGACATACAACTTTTTATGAGAGCAGTGGAGGTGAGTTCTCTGAAGTGATGAATCGCGTTTCTCCATTCGAAAATCTGATGAACAAGTCTGCAGTGTTATAGTACCCGAGACCGGTCTTGGTCTCAGGACCATTTTTTGATGGTCTCAGTCTCGTTTCAGACTCGACCACATTTGGTCTCGGTCTCGGGCGCTTAGGACTCAGGATTTTATTTCAAGACCAGTCAAGACCGCAATTGTGGAAATATCACTAACTTACAGCATACTGTCCAGTTTATTTGTTAACATGTTTGTTTTCACTGGATGCAAAACGCACCGATTAAAATCCAAGCAATAACTTGACTTCCGTTTCCGTTACTCCCCCATCTTCTCCCCACCTGTCAGTCGCACGCGGCGCTTTGAGACATGCGCAGTGGTTTTCTCTGAGCGGCAGATGTCTGTCTAATGTCAGTAATAGAATTGCACTGCATAAATCATAAGAAATCTGATGGCGACAGCTAATTCAGCAGCATTTCGCTTTCACAGACGGTGGCACTACGTCTAACTTTTTTCGTCATTAGAAAAGAAGTGCGGAGGTTTTGACTAACGTGTCGCAAATATGGAACAACACTGTGTCCAAAAGTCTGCAATATAGTGATGTGACATTCAAGAACAGTCCGATTCTTCTGAACGGCTCTTTACTAAGAAGGCAGGACTGGAGCCTCACTGAGAGCCGTTCTTTGTTCTTGTAATGCTCTGCATACACTGCAGTAGCTATCATTATTTTATTTAATTAATTGATATTTTTGTAATTAGCAAATAAATAAAACACAAGAACGAAAAAGCACGCAGAGCATGCACATTGCTCATTGATTGTTTTCGTTCAAAGTGGCAGCTGTAATGTCTGCCATGGTGTCAGACTGCCTGGCTTCATGTAGCGGGAGAGAGGGAGAGAACAGTCACGGTGAGCGCCTTGTGCTTGGTTACTACTTGCTTGTTGCTCCTTGGTCAGTGTTCATAGTTGAACATAGTTATTTACCATCAGGGCATTACCTTAAATGTTAATGGTGCAGAGAGTGGTGGTTTCTGATATGAGCGATATGGACAAACACCCAGGTCGCTATCTTTTTAGGGATGGCACGAGACCACCGTGGATTGTGGCACAGAGATGGTATTGATTAATATTGGTTAAATTTGTTTCAGCTTTAAGTATTTAATATCTAGGTGTTTTTATGGGAATGTGAATCTTTCAGATAAAGTTCATTAGCAATTTTTATCATATTTCACATTTTATTGTGTCATGTAGCATGGGCGCTGGTCTTGGTCTTGACTTGGTCTCGGACCCTAAAAGTCTTGGTCTTGTCTCGGTATCGATACTCTCTGGCCTTGGTCTTGTCTTGGTCTCGGGTTAGGTGGTCTTGACCACAACACTGCAAGTCTGGGTTTGACAGTTGCCAGGAAAACCGTATTTGACTGACTGTATTGTGCCAAGTGTAAAGTTTAGTGGAGGAGGGATCATGGTGTATGATTATTTTTCAGGAGGTGAGCAGGCCCCTTAGTTCCAGAGAAAGGAAATCTAAATGCTTCAGCATACCAAGACATTTTGGACAATTCTATGCTTCCAACTTTGTGGCAACAGTTTGGAGCTGGAGCCTTCCTCTTCCAACATGACTGTGCAACAGTGCACAAAGCAAGGTCCAAAAAAGACATGGATGGCAGAGTCTGGGGTGGATGTGGATGAATTTGACTGGCCTGTACATAAACACACTCCTAAACCTTGTGGACAGCTTTCCTAGAAGAGTCGAAGCTGTTCTAGCTGCAAAGAGTGGACCAGCATCATATTGAACCATATGGATTAGGAATGGGATGTCACTTAAGCTCATATGTGAGTCAATGCAGGTGAGTGAATACTTTTGGCAATAAAGTGTATTTTCAACAGTTGTATTTTTGACATTCAGTTCTGTGGTGCATTTCCATTTCAACACCATGCTGGAATACAGAGTGCAGGCCTCTCCAGCCAGCCAGAGGGAAAACTTGGATTTGTCACATCAAGATGCAGTGCATGTAAACCCATGTATGTATTGTGTATAAATCTGTGTAAGATATGCATGAACAGCTGTTCCTGTGATCAAACGAGTTACCTTTGTATTTAAGTGTGGAGGGTGATTTGACATGACAAGGATTTTAGAAGACAGGGAGATTTGCTCGAGCTCATGACTTAAAGTAAGAAAGAAGTAAAATAAAATATTATCCTATTGTGGAACGTTCACTTATGAGAAAAAACACACACCAACACACTAGCATGTTTGCTTACCAGGTGAGTGTCCAAGTAAACCCTAAGGCTGTCCAAGTCCTGCCTGGGCTGCGTCCAGTTTTCAGTGCTGTCTAGTGCCTCCTGTAGCCATGAGATGAACCCGTCCAACTTCTGCACAAAACACTGGAGACAGAGACACAGATTATTAATGAGAGAATTTAATATGAAATATTTTACAAAACTAGTAGTAACACATTTTTGGTACCTTTTTGATACTGAACTACAAGCCCACAATGGTCACTGGAAGAACTTACAACAAAAAAGTAATAATGTATAAACGTGCTCTAAAAAAAAAACAATCAAAATGAAATATTGCTTTTTAAATATGGTTCATCAGAATCGTTGAAGCACAGTACTTCTCTTACTTCTCTTGGTCTGCATTGTTTTTGTGTCTGTGAGCATAGAGCTGATGTGCCTTGCTAAAAAGCTCCAGTTTTGTCTCAACTATCCAAACAACATTCTCCCAGAAGTGTTGTGACATGTCAGTATGTACTGTGGAAAATTGCAGTAACATTTTTATGCTTTGCTTTCCTTCTTGGTCTTCTCCCCTGTAGTTCACTTTGGCTCAAACAATGATGAATGGTGGAATCTGACACTGATGTACTTTGACTTTGGAGCTGACCTTCAATTTCTTTGGAGGTTGTTCTCCAAAAAATGACCATTCACATTTTCCTTCTCTTTAATTTGTAATCAATTTTCCCTCTGCACCCAGGGACATTTTGGAGGACCTTAAACTTCTGAATAATCTGTGCAACTCCAGTCAGAGGAGCATCAAGTTTCCTGGAAATTTTTTGCTTTACATTTAACATGCTGTTCTGTAATTCTCATTCTGACCTCCTGGGACGACTCTCTCCTCTGCTTCCTGCGGTCCATATTCAGTGTGGTACACAACACGTGGTGGATGAGTTTGAAAAGTATTGGATTTGAAAGCAAAGATCACAGGTTGAGTTCCAGCTTCCCTCATCTGCCACATGTTGATGTGCCTTTGGACAAGACAGTAAGCACCACAACCTTTCACCCCCCAACTCCCTCCCACACACACACCTCATTGGTTGGTATGACTCATAAATTATATATTGATGTAAAATATAGGGAAAAAAACTATGCACATAGTTGCATATTGACACCTTCCTAAAATAATAGATTAAGTCATTTTTTTAATCAAAAGTTATTTTTGCACAAAAAAAAAAAATCACTTTGGCAAAAAACTGACTTGGACCATTATTTTTAGTCCTCTTTTTAGTTCTAATTATTATTATCAGTCATCTTCCTTTCCCAAACCCAACACACACCTAATTCATGGAGCCAGCTGAGCAGCAGTTTGCCCCCAAACCTGGTGACTGTGTTCAAGAATACCCTGACAGAATCCTCTAGAGCTAATGAAATAGTAATGAAGAGGAATAAAGAATATGAAATATGAAACCAAGAAAGCAAAATACCTAGGAGAGGTGAGAAGAGAAAAGAGAAGAGAGAACCTTAGAAAGGAGAGGATATTGGAGTAAAAATAAGAAAAATGTAGATGGAGATAAAAGAGACATAAAAAGATACAGAGAGTAAGAACAAGTATGGCAGGTTGCCCTTCACAGGAGAACACTGACAAACAGAAAAAAAAACAACGTGAAGATGTGAAAACTGATTGAGGAGAGGAAGAGAGGGGGCTTGCTGCTTAATGGAGTCTTACTGCCATCTGCTGGCCACAAAGAGCACTCGTGAAGGACTTGAGCCATAACTTACCACCAAAACAAATGACTAAAGGCAAAAATCAGGGTTTAAACATGGGGAGAAAAACACTAAAATGGGGATAAAGGATTAATTTACTATAGGAGAAGGGTTTTTTTTTGAAGGTATACAGAAAAGTCAGGAGGAAGATTAAAGGATTCTAATAAAAGACAAAAATTTCAGTCTGCAAGTCTTTGTAGAAACACTATTATGTTATAAAGTTTCTCATTGTTCTACAGTTTTTTTTGTTCTAATGAGGAAAAACAACCAGCATGACAACATCAATCAAACTGTGAAAAAGTTCTTGTTTCTAAGTGATAATGAGCATCTGCCAGCAACAAAGAGATCTTCTTTGTTGCTTTGAACTTGAGCAAAATGTCCTAATGTTGATGAGAAGGTATGTTCAGGAGGGGAAGGATGACTGTATTGCAGCTCCAAACAGAAATATTTAACCTTTTGTACGACTGAAGCTGCCAGTGAAATGGAAGCTAATGAGCTGTTCAGGTATGTGGTGAAAGAAATCAGACATCTGGAGAATATGATTACAAAGGTGTCCATTTCTGACTACACTGATGTACTGTACTTCAGTTCTTCTTTAATTTTTGAAGGTGTCCTACGAAACGTTACTTTTTGCTCGCACTACTCCTGCACTGTCAGAAGGTAATTCATTTTATAGTCCTTAGAACTGTTACGGGAAACAATTTAATTACACAAAAAGTTTTTGTCATTTTTCATTGTCATTTTTTATGTTTATAGATTATGTTTTATGTTTATGTTGATGATGATTCTTTGTACTGCTGAGATTCAAGGAGATAACCTTGGCAGTATAAAACATGACAGTAAATAATTTTAAACTTTTGCAAAAATATTATATTAGATTTTCACATTTGACAGAAGTAATCATCTGGAGGGACATTTTTAATTGCAACATTTTAGATTTTAGAACCTATATTTACCATATTTCTCTCTATTTCTCTCACTACAGTGAGAGAAATAGAGTTACTGATCAGTTTAAAATTCTAATCAAATAGAGATCATTTTGATTAATGAAATTTCTGAAATTTCTGCAGAAAATTCATAAATTGTCTGACTTTCTGCAGAAATTTCTGAATCAAGCACATTAAATCTAAACTAATCTAAGATGGTCTGAAACTACCTTTCAGATCAAGGAGTTTTTCTTGGTCCAAGCCATGGATGATAAAAAGTTTAAGTCTTCTGCCAAGATGTATCATTGAAATGCATTTTCATCAAGCCCCACCTATACAAAGCTCCTCCTTAGAGGTGCAGTCTGTAACCAAGCACGGATCACCACACTCAGCTCCTCCAGACTAGCGGCAGCAGCAATTAGCAAACACCTGGTGGAAATGTCTGTCTGCTGGGCTCATCTTGTGAACTACTTCACAGTCTAGCACTCTAAGAATGGTTGTAAACAGTGTCATGGAGGAGCATTGTTGTAATAATGTGCTGAAGGTGGAGTGTTGAAGTTCTTAAAGAGACAAGTGCCAGTTTCAAAGCACCAAATTGCAAAGTCAATTTCTTTAAAGTCATATTTGATATATACAACATTTTTACCCCTACTGAAGGTAATATAGTTACTTGACTGTGATATAAAATTGCACTATGTGCCTGGAATATACATAGCACCGTCCCTTTAACATTGAAATCAGGCTGTCCCTCGCTGACATCAGAACTTCAAGCCCAAGAGACTTTTGTAATCTGGATGAAATTCTATGCATCCAAATCTTACAAAACAATAAACAGAAAAACTAAAGTAGACTATTGCATTATGAGCTCAAACATGTATTCTTTCTTGTCAGCACTAAAACATCTAATCAATAAGGAGACAACATGCAGTATATATTTCATGTAGTGAGTGTTGTTTTAATGTACTGACCTGAAAGTTATCTGGAAAAATAACAGCAGAGAGAAAGAGGCAACAGAATGAAAGTGAACCTGATGGAAATGACTTGTGCTGCCACATGTTTATCACATTTTCAATTCCCCTGCTAATGGCTGGATTAAATCATGTCAATATCATATGGAAATAGCTTATTGCATAAAATTAAATGTAGTTTTATTTAGAACCCTTATGTCTCTGTTATGTTTGTGTCTCTACAACACTTTGCAGAATGCTAAATGAAAATTTGAAATACTGAAAAGTGAAAATGAGAAGATGGACAATGAAGAAGCATGAGAGTGGAAGTGGAGGAAGAGGAGGAAAGGGCATGAAAATAGTTTACAGAACATGGAGAAAGTACATGAAGAGAGGCGAAGAAAACAAGAAGAAAAGGAAATTAAAATATGAAATACACTTTAACACATTAGGGTAAAAAACAATAAAAATAAGGTGAAATAAGAAAAAATACATTACAGAAAAAAAAAGAAGAAAGAAGAAATGAGCAATAATGTAAAAAGAAAATTTGAAATAAGAGTGAATGTGTTAAAAAGGAAGATGAGAAGAGAGAGGAAGAGGATGTGAGAGAGAAAAACGGCAAAGAGAGCCGCGCTGGTTTGGATATCGACCAGCATGCGCTGGGCTGCTTACCGATGCTTTGATGTTTCCAAACCAGTCTGGCCCTGGAGGGGCAGAAAGGCCTACTGGGAGCTGGAATGCCTTATCTGATTCTCTGCTGCCTGGATAACCATTCTGATATTCTTCTCCTTCTCTTCCTCACGCCGTTCATCTCTTCACCTCTGGATAATTACTGTTCAGCTGACTGAGCTTTCTAAAGGATGAAGTCTATAGATCTGGACTCAAAGTCCTGACTTAAAATGTTTAGAGCAGTAGGGATAATATGATCAATTTTTTATATTTCAAAAGCAGCCGACATGATATTTATGCTCCCAGAGTATAAATAATAAACAATATAAAGAAATGGAACTGCTATACAAAGATAATCTGTTAGTCTACAAAATGAGGGAGGATAGCAGTATTATTCCTATACAACTAAAGGCATAAAGAGCAACAAGTTCTTCCCCATTCTGATGCTCAGTTGAAGTGCAGCATATGCTATGTCTACATGCCTAAATGCATCAAGTTGCTGATATGTGATTGGCTGATTCAATATTTCTTTTAATATATATACTTTTCTACCAACCCTGAATAGGAGTATCTAGTTCATTTACTTTGGATCAACATTATTAGCTTTTTTTTCTTTTGCTCTGTCCTTTGGTTTGTTATTTTGTTTTTCTTTTTAAATTCTGTAAACCAATTTGTATTGCCTTGTTGCTGAAAATGTGCTATATAAATAAAATTACCTTTACCTTTATATATATAGATAGATAGATAGATAGATAGATAGATAGATAGATAGATAGATAGATAGATAGATAGATAGATAGATAGATAGA